>JAUCNQ010009571.1:0-13994 GCA_032352715.1 Bougainvillia muscus | reverse complement strand
GCTCGCATTCTGTCTTAATACCGACGAATACGGACTGAAAAAAAGTCCGGATACAGTTGGATTTTGTGCAGTGACTGAACCATAGGTTCTAAATTAATACATGAATAAATTTGAATTTCTTGTATTTTGTAACGGAAAAATGCACGTTGAACCATGAGTAAAATAATAAGGTTTTTACACTTAATCTGCTATTTTTTTCTATGCATAATGTCTATTAAATGGTCATACACACTTAAACACTCCTGAAGCATATTGCTTTAGGATTGTTTAAGTGGGTGTGGCCATTTTGTTACCATAAGGCATATTATTAAATCGTTACGTGGATTCAGACCTAGTCAGAGCACCAAGATAAAAGAGTAAAACTAATTATTTTTAATAGTTAACAAATGATTGTTAGCCTTTAAAATTGTTAAACAATTGTTAAACTATTAAAAATTAATGACTCTTGTTCTCCATTCTATTACTTTGACTAAGTTAGATCGTGTTCTAGATCCATTCGTCTTTGAATGGATAACATAACTTTTAATGTAGAAGCACAGAGGCGTATTTAGAACATGCTATTACTTAGTCACTGCAGTAAGTGGAGTACTCAAAGTCATTTATTTTAATTATATTATGTATGTCGCTGGGTCTCTAAAGACCCAGCGTCATACATAATATAATTAAGAATTAACAGTAATTATACACCATCGCAATGCCCTGACTAGGGTTTGATCCACCACTGCGATAGGCATAAAAATCCATCATATGAATATAAACTGATACTCTCCTGAAACAAATATTGTGAACGTCCCCTAATATTTCACACCGTTCTAACATAAAGTTCTTGCTATCTGTATCTACGGTTTTGGTTCAGTCCAATGACTCTTTAACGAGGAATTTTCCTTATCAAAACACTTGCGTAAAAGTTTATTTAAAGCTAAGTATAGCTTCAAGAGCACTCCTTCTAATACCTTATAGTTATTCTTTTTAAGAAAAAATTCTATGTGGTCACGGAGTTTTTTGATAAGAAGAAAATATATATATATTAGCACGTTCACTTATTGAGATAAAAGGCTCAAAGGATGGTTACAAAGGATTAATTTTAAGTGGTTTTGATTATATCATACATATTACCACCTACCATAGATGTTTATGATTGTACTATTTTTACCTTAGAAGAAGTACCTTTGTGTATACGAAGTATGCACAAAGACACTTCTTCTCAGGTTGAAAATGATACCATTTGGATACAATAATTGCGGATGGGACCTTACGTTCAAAGTCAAAACCTCACAATCTATAAGCAACAACAAAATAAAAAAAAACAGCAACTCTTTTTTAATAATACCTCTTACTATTTTTCACATGAAAAATTTATTTCTCACCAACGAATCAGGTCATAAACTAACGAAATCTGATTTGATCTTTATGACGATAATTATTAGGATAAATCATTATTGTTCAATGAGACATGGTTATGTCAAGCACTATATATAGTAAAATAACACAAACAATGATACACAGTAAAACTAAACTATTTGTTCATAGACTCAGAGAAGCGGATTCAGAATATGCTTGTACTTAGAACTTTCGCCTATAGATAGTCTTCATGTACACGAGGACTAAGTCACAGCAAGGACTCCTTGGTCACGGCAGTAAAATGTAGACTCAAAGTCATTAATTTTTAATTATGTATGTAAGATGATTAAGAAGGTTCTTAAAAGTTTTGCAAAGGAATAATGCAGGTTTTTATTAGGGTCCGTCTCAAAAATTCGCTTCAAATTCGCTTAGCAATTCGCTTCATTTTCATCTTAGATGAAGTGTTATTGTAACACATAAGTGTTACAATAACACTTCATCTAAGTTGAAAATGCAGCGAATTGCTAAGCGAATTTGAAGCTCTTAAGAACCTTTATCATACACTAAGTTATTTAGAACTAAAACATCTTAAACTCAGTCATGATACCTGAGCAGGGCTGGATCCGTCAGTGGACTAAGAACATGCTTTATGTAATCATATACTGTAGTCGCGATATAGTGATTTAACCCTTTAATTCTTGGTGGGATGACGCAATAATCACATACACTTTAACAATCCTGAAGCAAAATGCTCCAGGATTGTTTAAGTCGTAGTTATTGTTTAAGGCATTTAATAGACATTAGCCATTAAAGAGTTTAAGTAACATTTCAAGTTGGAACTTATTATCTACGTAATTCACAATGACCAACTTTGAACCCAGCGCCGTTAATCCCTTTTTTATGAAAAAAGAATTAACGGTGCTGGGTTCGAGGTTGCACAATGACACGATTACTGCCAGATCCAGCCCTAGTCAGAGCATCGAGGTGCATCATGATGGAGTTTTAGAAATTTAATTTTTAACACCTTTATGTATCATGATATAAGTCTCCATTTTACCGCTTACTAAGTATGTTCTTCTGCCTCCGACACGATAACCATCAAATACGATAAGATGGGAGGATATAACAGAGATATTGCAAGTATATGATAATGAATAAAACTTGGGACATTACAGTGGTGGCCCCTAATCAGAACAGTCAGTCATGATGGTGAACTAACAGTTTTAATTGTCAATAGTTTTATTAACTTAGAGAATGACTCATTTTTGGAATTTATTTTATCACACCATAATTCCTCACATAAAAAAGACAAGAAGCGCTGGGATCGAGTATGGCCACAATTGAAATTAATGCCTTTGAGTCTCAATTTTACTACAGCGACTAGATTAACGCATATTCAGCCTCTAACATTTCCCAAATCTTTGGGTGGATTTTAACCTTACCTACGTTTCAATTGTTTTTCCCACAATGTTGCATTCTGCTTTTTATTGGAAAACAAACTTCTGTTTTAAAAACCCATCCAATGGAGTACCTAAAGGAAGATTATGACGCTGCATATAAAAAATGTTTTGCTTGTATGATTTTATCATACAACCTGCGTTGAAATCCAACCTCGATTCCAGGATATTTGTAAGCTCTAAGATTGAGTTTGAGTTGAAACCTGGAATCAAGATTTCAGCATGTTGTTTGGTTAAATCGTTCACGGACAACATAAGCTTTCGCGCAGTGTTTAGAACTGTTTGGATCATGCAAGCTGATTCGGCTTAGGGCTTTCATAAAGGAACGAAAGTTAAACTTGTGGTTCTCCAAACGTTATACAATTTAAGTCGTTCTTTAACATGCGAGCGCGAAGATGCGCTTCCTGTGCGTCCGGAAACACTAAAATCTGCGACTCCAGTCTACAAACGTTAGTTTTGTAGCTCTAATCTGTATTTCCTCTAATCTATATTTCCAAGATTATCATAGAGCAGAGCTAATTAATTTTTAATAGTTAATTTAATGCTCATTAGCGTTTAATGATCTTTTGTTAAACTATTTTTAAAAATTTAATTACTTTTGTTCTCCAAGTTTTATAGAGATACCCAACAGAACGATCTAATGGTGCACAACAAATCAAAGAAGACACAAACAATACGCGCGAAGAAATGCGGAAAAAATAGATCAGTTTTAGTCATCGTGGTCTGTGTGTTCTAGCAAACACTTCTATCTTTAACAAAAAATCAAACTCATTCAGTACCGCAAGCTGCTGTGATAACCAATCATTGTTCGATTTCTACTACTTTTGTAGCCAAAATCAAACAATGATTCGTTATAACTTACATATACGACACTGAATGAGATAAGTCTCATATTTTATCATATCACGTTTTTTTTATGTCAATTTTTTTATCTTTCACAACAATTTAACAATTTGATTTTCTCAATTTTCAATTCTCTAACCATAGTCATATAGTTCTTGCGACTATGCTCTAGCTCAATTCTAATCAAGCAACTTAACACCCGAAATAATAATGATTACTATTTAATGCCTTTCTGCTACTTACACTTCGATATAGATTGTAAATTCACATTCTTTAAATTCTTTGTCAAAGCAAGGACGTAAACTTCCTAAGTAAAAGCAATAAAATAGGGGACAAAAATCATGGGGATTTATAAATTTTTCAACTGTCAAAAGTTAAGTACTGTTTGTTAATCTCGATATTGGTGCTCTGATGATAGGTATAATAATTGAATTACGCCTAGTGAACAAAATAATTCTTCAGTCAACCTTGTCCCCAAGGTTGTTTTCACTATTTCTGACTCACTAACCAAGTCCGTGTTATGTCTTTTAAACGCTGTGGCGTTTATTTAACTTCGAGACCTTTATTATGTCGCGTTTATGGGAGGCGTTATGTCAGATATGTTTATTTATCTTGGAGTTCAAATGGTCCGTATTTTATGAATTCTATTCAATCGTCTTCAAAACTTATGAGACGGCCTTGACGGACCAGTATTCCAAAAATAATAAGAGAACCACAAGTTTAAAACTTCTTCTCTTTAAATTAATGATCCCAAATACGTTTTTCTTTCAGCTTGCATGCTCATTTGTGAGACTCGAGATCTAACTTAAGAATGTCTTAACACATTCGACGTGTCTGCAATCCAAAGAATTCCCAGCCATAGATCTCATCTGCCTTAGCTTAGCGCGCGTTTTACAACCTCTATCCTTGGACATTTTGTCTCTTTGAGATTCTGATTTCGATTTATCGCCGTCCAAAGAATCAGAAAGATACAGTCAAAAACCTGAAAAAGGTGTTGAAGATTTTACACCTTACATTGCTGTTTTTATATTTACTAACGGTATTTTTAAGAAGCAAAAAGTGTAGCGTTATTTGCCAAGATCATTATATATTTCACATGAGGTCTGAGAATGAGGTTTCTCCCTACACTGAGATTTTTCTTTTAAATTTTGATTCGCGACCAAAGTGACCCCCCCCCACAGCTCCCAGAACTTACAAGGATATTTAGTCTTTGAATGTTTCAGAAAAAAAAAATTGAAATTTTTTTCAAATATTTTTTTAATCTTTTCATTTTTTTTTTTTTTTTTCATTTTTTTAATTAACATGTAGAACATTCAAGCCCCACCACCAACCCCAAGAACCAAACCATCATGCCCAAGACCCAATTCCCAGGCCCCCAAACTGGCCCCAAACCATCGACCTCGGCCCCGACCTCTTTGTAATGACCGAGAGGCTCAAAGTGGAAGCTTTCTTGGTAAATTATTGCTGGCAAACACAGTCACTGGCGTAATTTCGATACGAATTTGGTTAGTAACATACCGTAAAGATATCAAAATCGATCCCAGCACCTTTCGCCCTTCAGAGAGAACGAAAAGGCTCATCGTCAAAATTCGTCAGAAAGAGATAAAAGGCTCTGGAGGCGAGGTTGGTAAAGATATAGCTCGTTTTGCAAATAAGTGCCTTAAAAAGAGATACACGGCGCTGGGTTCGAGGTTGAGCCACCTTTTGAGGGGGTGGTCGCTAATTAGGGATGGCCGCTTAAAAGAGGTGGGTTCTTATTCCAAATTATGATTTTTATCCTATGTGCTTATTCGAGAGGGGCGGTTAAAAGAAGCTGGGCTCATTCGAATCTTTATAGTATTTCAGGTATTTTTTCTGTATTTTTATGAATAGTACAAACCTTGTACCCAGCTCTGTTTCCGTTTGTTTAGTTTTGATTTTAAATTAATAAATTAACTTGGGCATTCGAGACGAACTTTTGAACAGTCGAGACGAACACGCACAAGCTGACCAATTACATCGCGAGTTTTGGAACGGTCACCAAAATTTAAACCAGTTTTATTTTGAACATTCTACATCATAATGGCGGATATAAGAGGGCCGAAAAATGCGCCGAGTTATTTTCTTTTCTTTTTCATTATATTTACCATCATTCCCCTTTTGTCTTTTTTTAGTATTTAGTTCTAAAGCTTCAACTAGCATTTAACGTTGTAGGCGTGGGCATGTTTTTATAGTTAGAGATTCTCAGATGAAGCTAGCGAATGTCTGTTTATCAATCATTTACGTTTCCCCTGTACTCAGCCCTGTAAAGTTGATATATTTATGAAAACTTATATATCTCTCTGTGTAGCCACCTACACTTATTTTCTTTGAAGGATTGTAGTGCCGACGATATCCTGTACGATGGAGACTATGGATGGAAATATAAACCTGAATGGTTTATAACCCTTTGCAGGAGTTTTCGTCACGGACGACATAGCATGCTAGCCAGAGTGGCATGGCGCTGTTCACACACCCCTCCCCCTTCTGGCCAATTTGCTGCTAAGGGTGACAAAACCTTATTGTTTTCATCCGTTTGAAGAATTGATTGCTAGGGTACCTGAATCATTAATCATTATAATTATAATAATTATGTAAATGTAAATAATGATGTCAGGGTAAAGATACCTAGGGAAACGGTAACGATCGCTAACCTAAAAATTTTCTAAGCCTGCTCTATGTACTTTTTTTTCCCTCTTATAGTGAAGATAATTTATGGATAGTAATGCATCAAGATATAAATGGTAGGAAAAACTTATACACTCCCTGAATTCAATCATCAGAATATCAATTTTCATAATACATACATAAGAAGTGTCTTTGTGCATGTATTAAGTATGTACACTCTGAAACTCTCTGGTAATGAAAATGGTACCGTTTACGATATGAATTGTGTGGACCGTCCCTCAACTTTATACATATATATATACATTTTATTTTATATCGCATTGAAAATGGTTGTTAACCTTAATTAACGATGTCCAAAAACGGTCACACATACTTAAACAGTCCTGCAGCATATGCTGCAGGATTGTTAATAAAGTATGTGGTCCATTCTTCAACATTATGAATTAAAGGGCTAATAAAACTGAAAATCTTTTGCTTATTTTAACTTCTTTTTTTTTTACTTTTACCAACGCTAATGCATGGTGAATTTACCCTCTTGATAACACACATATTCCTTTGAAAAAACTTTTCAACTAGACTATATAAAGCATACAGCCATAGACCGTTTGCAAAATTGTATCAAATTTCATTCAGAAGAGTGTCTTAGGGACCGCCCACAAAATTCGTATAGTTATTCGTATCAATTTTCATACAGAAGGAGTGTTTTTGTGTATACTTAGTATGCACCAAAACACTCCTTCTGTATGAAAATTGATACAAATTTCGATATGAATTTGTGGACGGTCCCTTAGTGCATACTAAGTATCCACTGAAGACACTTAACTTCTTAAACGAAAATTGTACTATTTGCAATATACAAATTTTGTATGCGATCCCTAAAAAATATAAACAAAAATTGATGTTTAACATATCACGATTTTTATGCCTTTATTTCTTAGGCCATGGTTCGAAAAGACATGCTGGTAAGTCTCCAAGGTTATATTATCAAGGATGCCACTTTTCAAGATATTTCTGGAAGTCCCGATTTTTGTTTCGAGATTTCAAAATTTCAGGATTTTTGGATTTTTCGTCTTGGATGTTAAGAGTATGTTATTTTAACAATAAACCCTTATTTTTCATTTGGGCAACTGGAATATCGGATAATGCGTGCAATCAGCCTGGCTAGGGGTTCTTCTTGAAAATCGTAAAGGAAATCCTTTCATTTTTACCTCAGGAGAAGTGTCTTAAGGTGAAAATATTGGATTTGAAAAAGGAGTTTTTGAAACCAACCCTCTAATTTTAACATTGTTCACCCTTTATACTTTATCACATTCTTCAAACAAATGGAATGCTAGAAGATCAGGTATATGGGTTAAACCACGCTCATGCTAGTTAAACATATTTTTGTCTAGTTGAGCAAAAGACAGTAAATGCTTAATTTTTTGGTTATAATTGTTATTTGGTTGTTTTCTTTTCAGAACAAAGAGAACAATGTAAAAGGTGTAAGGAGAGCAAAACCTGCACCAGATTTTTCTAAATTACATAAACAATGGGATTCAAAGTTGCAGAAAGTGAGTATGACATCCAGTTGCCCACTTTGAGCTTAATTCAGGATTAAATGTAAATTTGACTAATCAGGATGGTTTTTAAATCAATTACATGCATGATAGATTATAAAGTATAGCATGCATAGTTTGAGTTGCTGCAAATGTAGCTATGTAGTGTATTAAGAAGGAAATGAGATCTTGATCTCATCCCTGTTTTCTTAAAGGGGAACGGAGGGGACAAAGGACTACATAATTCTTTCATATTATTCGATTTATAGTATATACAAATTTTAGCTAGTTTTGTTCAGCTCACAAGAAGTTATAAGGATTTAAAGTTTTCACAAATCTAGGATTAGTGGCGTCACTGATGTGGAATATTTCTTGTGCGATAGATACCTCAATTGATAACTTTTGCCTACAACTTTTGTTCTATATACTATTAAGAGATGCCCTTTGGTGAATTTTAACATTTTATAATCAGCACAATGATATAAAAAAATATAAAAATGGTTGCGTCCATTAGTGCCCAGACGCCCTCTGAAAATATTAACCCATCATTTTTACTCAAATAATTAATTTTAATCTCGTTGTTAATCATTCAATATAGACTCAGGAAGATTATTTTTGAATATCTTAAGTCAAGTAGTAATAATTTAATTGCTCAGTGCTGCCATTTGTTGATTTAATGAAAATAGCAAAAATCTGGAAATAATTCGACAAAATGTTGAACTTATGATGTTGTACCACCGTGCCAAGATGTAAGCATCACATTAACACATATTTTGGAAGTGTGGTACTTCGTACTTTGTGAAAAGAACATCTGCATCAGTGACGTAACGCGTTAAGTCACATGACTTGGAAAAACTGCTTATTTTGTGAGTGAGTAAGTTTTATGTTTAATGTGGTTAACCTCGGAAAGTTTGAGGAACTTATTTCCAGGAGGGACCACGGCTTAAGTTGAAGACTGAAGGGTAGGTGCTCTCCTAGACAACCTCCTGCAACACCCGATGATCACTGTGAACCATCTATCCAATTTCCCTCACATGGTATGGGTTGACCCGAGAAGAGAAGAGAAAAAAATTGAAGATCTAAAAAATTAAATGAGTGCCCCGGGAAAGGAAATACGATAATCCTCAAAAGCTTTGCAAATAACAGCGCTCGAAATAACGGTCGGTCAACGGCCAGAATATAACATTTGACCGCCGGAATTTCTTAAATGCTGATCATCTTGACTGGTCAGTTACTAAATAAATAACAATGGTTTTACACTTCTTTGTAGGCACTTGCCTACTATTTTCAAACTTCTAGATCTGCCACTGTAAATTTATTATCAGAAATTGATTTAGAGGCTGTTTCCGAGGGTCTAGAGTGGAGAATTTTCTTCGTCACCCAACCATGGTATGTGACATTTTTTTAGCCAGACTATCTAAGGATATGACCGCCAGGATTTTCATTTGACCGTCGTATATTCATTTTCCCTGATCACGTTGACCGTTGACCTACAAAAAGTTATTTCGAGCTCTGAATAAATTTACGACTCACTTTTAAAATTTTATTCTAATTGAGTTGGTAATTAGATTTTTAAACTAATTGTGGCAAAGTTGCATCAATTCTCCAATAAAATATGGTTAAGCGCACAACCTAAAAAACATGGCTAGTCAGGTCCTTTAATCTAAAATAGGAGCAGAGTGTTCATGTTAAGGGCAATATTTATGTCAATTAACTCTCAAAATACCTGGTTTTCAGAGAAAACTAGTTATTTTTAGGACTATTATAAATAAAAATGGGCACTTTCACCATCATAAGTGCCAGATAGGCAGACCCTTTAAAGGCCTGCATTGATATCTGCTACGGCTAGCAATAGTGCAGTTTAGTGTGATATGTATAGTATTTGATATTTTTGAAAAGCGCTGCATTAATTTATTACTTCTCTTTGATTATTTAGGGAAAAGCTGTAGTCAAAAAGCCTTTAACAACTGTAAGTTTCATTTTATCTCCTTTTATTATTGTTGTCAATGGTTTATTTTCATCACAATGTATCGAGATTCCTGTCAATTGACATACATCAGGAGTGTTTTTGTGCAAACGTAGCATGCACAAAACCACTTCTTCTGTGATGAAAATGGTTTGTATTACGATACAAATTTTGTGAACTGTCCCTAAGGAAATGTCCCACGAAATTTGTATAGATAATTCTGTAATCAGTTTTCATTCAGAAGAAGAAGTGAATACTTTGTGGTACCAATTTTGTTGATAGTCCCTTGCTCTAATCGTAAAAAGATTTTTCTAGATATAATCTATAATAGTGAAAAAACCATATGTACATGTTCCTCATATAATAAGGGTCGGTCCACAGAATTCTTATGAAAATTCGTATTAATTTTTATACAGATAGTTTCTTTGTGTACATACTAGTTTGCACAAAGACACTTCTTCTGTGATAAAATTGGTACGAATTGTGATACGAATTACGAGACAGTCTCTAAACACATGGCTGTTTCTTGTAAATCGTTTATAATATTCATAACCGTCAATCTAATCTCATCACAGAAGAAGTGTCTGTGGTTGATACAAGTTTTCATACGAGTTTTGTGAACAGTCCCTAGTATGTAGTAAAGAGAATGAAATTGTTTACTCAAAATCTTAAAAGCGTTATGTTTGGTATGATTGACTTATGGTTTTTTCTTCTTTTCTTTTTTCTCTCTTTTCTAGGGACCTGGATGTTTTTTCTATGTTCTGGATAGTTTAGAAAGTAAACAGTTCAGATTTTCGAGCCAAATCTTCTTAAAAATGACCACTTTTGCCCCTTCTTTTTAGGTCCAGCCATTTGCATTAACGGAGAAGAGTGTTTCGCATTCTGGTGGATCTTCGTCTAGTGATGATTTTGAAATTGATCACGATGCAAAAGAAAGCATTTTGAATTGTGAAGGAATCAAGGAGGTATAAAGGGATAACTTGATGAATGTAGAAACCTTTGCCTAATAAGAATTTTTTAACATTTGAAGGTCTTCAGGTGGATAGACACAACCTTTAACAATCCTAAATGTTGTGATAAGAGAACTAATTTACCACTATTATAGTCGCTTCTTGATTCGCTTCATTTTCACCTAAGATGAATTGTTACATTGCATGGACTTTGTATGCACAATAATACTCCATCTGAGATGAAAATTGACAGCGAATAAAGCAAATATATAAAGCTTGATCCTTTAAAAGTTTATTTATCACCAATTTAAGTGATAAAAGTGTAACGCAAAGTCCTTATTGCTAAAAATTAAACATTGGTCTGAACCGAGTATCAACTTGAAATAAACACAACAGCCCACACGTTGTTATGCAATCTGCATCTCTTTTGTCCACAGAAGAAGTGTAAAACATAAATGTACATAAACTGATACGAATTCCTTTCCAGGGTGTCCACCAACCTGGAAAACCTGGAAAACTCAGGGAAATTAATTTCCCTTAGGGAAAACCTTGAAAACTCAGGGAATCTTACTGTCTAGCTGTCTAATATTTTTCTGCATGAAATATTTTTGTGTGTCACTTATGGGAAAGAATTCAGTCTCTCGGATAAGCTTTTTCGGGAATGCAAGGAAACTCCGCTTAAAAATCTCAGGGTATTGTTTTAGTATTTGCCCCGGAAAACCTGGAAAACTCAGGGAATTTTATGTTGTATTAGTAGTGGACACCCTGCTATTTAAAAGCATTTTTTGTTTAATTTTTTAGGATGGAAAACTACATAGAGCCACAATAGCAACTACAAGGAAGTAAGAGATTGCAAGAACTTTTAAAATCTAAAAGAATGAGCTAATAATGAGAAAGAAACATAACATTTGCTACTATAATTCCACAGAGCTTATGCTTATACCAAAGTGCTTACTGTACTGTGAAATAATCTTTTAAGACTTATTATGGAGAGCAATGACTTCCTTCAAGTATCCAAGTATCTAAGGGTCTGTTTCTTTTTTTTACTTAGGCTATCAATCTCATGTATATAGTTCATAGGATTAGTAAAGCTGCCAATCCTTTATCCAGGCCTGTTTAAGAGTCTGCCATTTGATGCTGCGCCTTGAATTATGATGGTGGAAGTGCCCGTTTTTTAAAATAGTCCTTAGCAATCTTTTAAATAAAGATTTCCCTTTTTCAACTGATCAGACGCTGCTCTCTTATTCTAGAATAGACCCTGGCTGGTTAAAGTAACTGTCTAACCTATAACCATGTGTTCAGTTTTCTATAAAAATATCAAAAACTATACATTTTTCCCAATAAAAGTGTATATTTTCTGAATCGTATTTAAATTCTCTATATGACAGCATTATTTTTTTTTTCGCTGAACTGACTGAAAAGGAGAGAAAAAATATCGAACAAGTTTTGTACATGAAAACTACGGCGTGCTTTAAGTCCCCTCAGTGAAAATTATTTCTCCTGAAACTTCTATGCACGTGGTTCTTATCTCATTTGCCACGAATTTTGTTTTAGATAACTATAAGTAAAATGAATGCCTGTTATGTGAAAAAAAATCTTTAAAAAGCTTATTTCCACATTGTTGCATTACTTAACTTCTAATTGCACAGCGGTTATTAAATTTAAGAAAAAAACGGAGAAAAGTATGTTTCTGGACATATCATTGGTTCGAAAGAACGTCATACCGTCAAATTTCAGGTTTGCCCAGGGGACTTAAAGCAGGTTAAAGTGAACTAAAACTCAAAAAAAAGTTGTTGAAATATCATCGTTTTTAGATTTTTTATCAATCAAAGATTGTTTAGGGACAGTCTACAAAATTCGTATGGATATTCGTATCAATTTTCATACAGAAGGAGTGTTTTTGTGCATACTTAGTATGTACAGAAACACTCCTGCTGTGATAAAAATGGTTCGTATTACGATACAAATTTTGTGAACGGTCTCTTACACAATAATGTTTTTTTAAATAGAATCTATCAATTAAATAGAAACTTTTAAACAACAGGTATTAATAAAAAAAGATTTAACGATTTATAAATATGCCCATAAAAGCGAAAATAATTACAACTTTATATTTTTGAATTCAAGAACTTAATCTACAGAAAATATTACACCAGAAACTTTTAAATACCATTTTTTCATTTTATCACGATTATAGGTCAGACAGTTACCTTAATACTGTCTACATCCATTGGAGGGGTTTTTAAATACAGATCATCCACTGGAGATAAATCAATAGTTGCAAAGATTGAAGTTATTTCATTATAGGACACCAATTCGCAGTCAAATCCCTCGAGCTTCGTTCAATGTTTCACGCAGAGGTTTGCATAAAAAAAAACTTCAACCTGATCAAAACCAAGCTGCTGCTACTACAACAGCATCCCGTATTGTGGTGACGAGACCAAGTAGAATAGCCTACTCTCCTTCAGTGAAAAAAACAGAAGAATTACAGGGTAAGAAAACAGTAATTGTGCTTATGATTGGTATGTTTCAAAGTATTTTTGGGGACTTTTCTTACAAAAAATTACGTTTGTTCAACTTATCAGACACTGTCCTCTTATTCTAGATTAGACCCGAGTGTTTTCACGTTTTTTATAAAAATAAGAACCATTTTCTTCACAGAAGAAGTGTTTTTGTGCATACTAAGTATGCGCAAAAATACTCCTTCGAGATGAAAATTGATTCGAATGTCCATACAAATATTGTGGACGGTCCCTTAAAAATAAGAGTGGTAATGGAGATGTCTAAAAGAACATAATTCATTGAATATAACTTAAGGTTTTGACAATGGGCTATTCGTATTGTCATACCCCTTGGAATGTTAAAAATTGGATAATATAAAGATGTTGGATATTTCCTTGTGCACATGGAAGCATTTCTTTCATCATAACCAGTCAAATTGATGTAGAAGTATTTTAAGATAACATAGTAATTTCTGTAAACGTTTTAGGAATGCTACATGTTAAGGCTGAAATATATATGACAGTAAGGGTTCGTCTCAGAAATTCACATTAGTTCGCTTCACAAATTGCTTGATTTTCACTTTCATGATGAATTTTTAAGACAGGCCCTATTCCAAGCCATTTAATCCTACGCCAATTGGACTTCTAAAACTATGAGGGTGAAATCGCACCTTTTAAGGACCGTCTCAAAAATTCGCTTAAATTCGCTTAACAATTCGCTTCATTCCTAATAATTTTCACCTCAGATGAAGTGT
>JAUCNQ010009460.1:0-13997 GCA_032352715.1 Bougainvillia muscus | reverse complement strand
ATGCACAATAACACTTCATCTGAGATGAAAATTAATAGGAATGAAGCGAATTGTGAAGCGAATTGTGAAGCGAATTTGAACGAATTTTTGAGACGAACCCATAACTACTCAACAATGATTTCCAATTTAAGCCTTGATAAGTTCTTCGAAATTTTGATTTTTGTTAGAGCAACGGGATTGAGTTGTATAAAGATTCGTATGTGATGTTATGGACAATTTTCTTGTGGGGTTTTTCCGTTCTGTGATATAAATATCAATCAGCTTTTGATTTTTCCCCTAAGAATGATTGTGCGATAGGGACGTCATCTTTTATTACTTTAATTATTTTTCAAAATTCCCATGCAGAGACGAGTTTCCACTCTGTACTTTTTTCGGATAGAATTGAAAAAACGTCTTTAGATGGATTCATTCATTTTAGTTGCGTCATTTTCAATCAATGAAAAATTTATCTCTAAGTGAATTTTAGAAAATCTTGTTTATTATTGTTATCTATTGTTGAAATTCAATCAAAAAAATCGGAATAATCCATTTCGGATTAAATATGGTTATTTGAAATTTAGAGAGAATATGCATGTTATTATTTGACATATCGGATTAGGGTTCGTCACAACAATTCGCTTTAATTCGCTTCAGAAATCGCTTCATTTTTATCTCAGATGTAAAATATAAAGTATGCACAATAACACTTCATTTGAGATGAATATTGATAATAATGAAGTGAATTATAAAGCGAATTTGAACGAATTTTTGAGACTGTCTCTTACAAATATTATTTGACTGATTTTCTCTAAATGTCAAATAATCATATGCAAATTTTCTTTTAACGTCAAATAAAAATATACAATCCGAAACGGATTATCACATTTTTCATGCCGTGTGTCCTTTAAAGTTTTAACCATATAACCTACAAATACCTGCAGTGAAACGCAAGATTCAAGTGGGTAGTTTGGTAAAACAGTTAAAGGATAGCTTAACTGTTCTTGCAGTGTCAACTTTAGTTTGATTAGACATTTCAAATCAAACTAAAGTTGACACTGCAAGAACAGTTGGTGGTTTCAGATTGTTCACATAATTTGTTTCTCATATTTATCAATAAGGAGAAGTGTTTTTGTGCATACACTATATGCTCTAAGACACTTCCTCTGAAGGATACAATAGTATGATTTCATACGAATTTATTCTGGATCATCTGAAATGAAATGTTTTAACCTGTCCAAAAGCGAGACCACTTTACACTCAGAACAATTTACGCCACGAGAAAAGCTATACATATTTTGTTACGAAATGGATCTCTCTCATACTGTCATTTTGTACCAATGTAAAACGTTTAGTGGGGTCGCAACCTCGATATCGGGGCATTTTGTATCTTTCTAATTCCCCGAAATTCCCTGGGATCGAGGTTGGTGAATTTCGGACTTAAAACAACTTTCATGTTCTTTAATAGTATTTATTTAAAACAAAACAAAAATAAAATGTGTTTGTTACTGATATCTTTCCTAAATTTTATAAATGTGCGTTGCATTAGTATATAGTATTACAGTATAATGAAGTAATGTGAAAGGGTTAACCTCAAAGCAACAAGATGGAGATCGTACTGCATTAATTTTTAATAGTTTAACAAATGGTTGTTAGCTTTTAAAAATTTAGTGGTTTAAATCTTCATTGTGGTTCTTATTTCGAAGAACTTATATATAGCGAAAGTCGTCTTTGAAGTTTTAGTACGATTTTAATACTACAACAAAAAAGCCTATCATCTCTGAAGAGTTAACCGAACATTGACTAAAATGCACAACACAAAGGAGCCATATTTACATTCCTGAGAGAACAGCACAGCAATAGGCTAATTCATTAAAAAGCTAAAAAATAACTAATAATAAGATGGCACGATATATGAAAACAAAATCCTGAAATGCCAGACAACACAAAGTGTGTATTGTGTTCTAACGGACAATATGCAGTGAAAGCAGCGCTATGAGACGACTGTTACGTGTAGACGAGCTGTCAGAGCTGCTGTCAGAGGCGATTCAAATGATACTTTTATATAACTTTAGCAGTAAAATGACTCGAAGTCGTTAAATTTTAATTGCTTTTTGTATGAAGATGGTCCTCTAAAGATCATCATACATAAACTAATTAAACTATCATCATACATAAAGCAATTACAAACTAAAACTTATTGTTCTCCTTCGTGTTTCCCTATTCGTATTTGTTTTTCCGGTAGAATTGCTTTCTAAACAACTAATTGCGGGATTTATTTTTGCGGATTTACTTCGAATCCGCAAAACTTTGTCCCGCAAATTCATGATTCAAGGGGTCGATCCGCAAAATTCTGGTTTTAAAATGTTTATTTGTTTTTGTGAAAATTAAAGCACTTGTTGCTGAAAATGAACCTGATTTTAAGACGTTATTGCTCTAGACTCTTAAAATATAGAGTTCTTATGTTTCACCTCTTTCCCGATTCTGCAAAAATAAATCCCCCAAATTCCTAGAATTTGGGCAAATCCGCGAAAGTAAGTCCCGCAAATCACGATTCTTTAGAGGCCAAAAACGCAAAAATTAATCAAGCTATTAATTTTTCCACAAACAATTTCTACGAATAAGCAAGTTATTCTGACTAGCGTTTTGATCCGCCACTGACTGTCATGGTAAAGGTAGATAGTAACGAATCGGTTTATTTATAAAAACGTAAACGAACATCATTATTCCAAACAAAGCAACATATGGACATGGAAACAGTATCCTTTATTTTGTCTCTTGGAAATAATTCGCATCAACTCTCCCTTAACCTCTTACACCGCATGAGAGCAGTTATTGGTTCGAATCCATCTCGAAGCGCAATTAATCCACCTGACTCAGGGCTCATCCAACGCCAATTCTTTTCATGTTATTAGAGGACGAAGTAGGGTCTAGCAACTATATATATATCACTATAACAGTGATAACATGTTTTTTGATATATACGCGAAAAAACATGTTAATCAATAGCACAACCTGCAGTTATCCATCGGATATCGTAAGACAACCTGAGGCTGTGAAATGTTTCCCAATGGACAACTGCAGGTTGCTCAATTGGATAAAATGATTTTTATACAGCGATAATAAATTGGAAACAGCATGTATAATCTAAATTGTGTCTTGCACTGTGCTTGTTAAAAGTAGATGAACCAATGACGCAGTCAGATCTAGTCAGAACACAAAGATTGAGACTAAGACTTATTATATTTAATAGTTAACAAATGATCAAAAAGATAGCGATCATTTATTAAACTATTAAAATTAATTGGTTTTGTACTCCTTTTTGTATTCGCTTGACTAGAAAAAAAGCAAGTTCTGGATCCGCATGTGAAGCAATGAAGATCGTATCCAATTTCATTGTTTTACACTTGTCTGCATAAAACACTTGTTTTTAGGGTTCGTCTCAAACATTCGCTTAATGAATGCACTTCATTCCTAATAATTTTCATCTCAGATGAATTTTTATTGTGCATACTTTGTACAAACATTAGTACATGATTACTAAGTTGCATATTCAGAACATGCTTTTACCTAGTCACAGCAGTAAAATGAAGACTTACAGTCATTAATTTTTAAATGGTGACGGAACTTTTAAAGACTATCACTATATGTTAAATAACTAAGAATTAAAACTTTGAGTTCTCCGACGTGATGTTCTGACTAGGGCCTGGTTCTCCACTGACGTCATAAATATCAATATAATGATAATCAGTCATCAACATTGAGAAGTTATTGCTCAATAAATCTATTGTTCAAAAACTCTCTTAATATAAGGCTTTAAATCCACTGCAGTCAGAATTTCCACAACCGCAAATTCGACTGATGGATTAAGACCCGTAACACAATTGTGACAACCATGACTAGCTAAAGTGGATCTCCAACTGTTGTAAGCAGAAATAAGGAAATGGTCTCCTTCCAGCTGGCACACAACGCTAAAACAACGTTGTTGCAACGTTGCTTTGGTGTCGTGTGCCGGCTGGGGCACGAGGCTTCTGGACATCAATGTAAGGCCGCATTATCAGTAGAGGATTTGTCTTGTACAGACTTACAGAACTTTCTCTATGACTAGAGATGGTCAGATCTTTCTCCATCGTCACACCCAGCAGTTAGTTTGTTAGTGGATCGAATAATGTTCTCTCCAATCAATGTCTGAGCTATTGCGTCAAAAAAGGAGCTGAAATTGTTCTGGGCCTATATACCAAACAAACAATAGATTGTTATAAAAGTAAATAGAAGAAACATTTGATATAAAGTAAAACTAAAGTTGAAAAATACTCATCTTTTCGCAAAATAGTATCCTTGTGAATTCTTGTCTTTGGCAGTGTTTCTCTCCATGAGGTCTCTCAGATTGAAGTGACATAAGTTTTAAGCACACCATTTTCCGGGATTATGTAGGAATATATTTTATTCGTGCGATAGATGAAGGTAGAGATCCGGGATTGTTTTCAAACAAATTACTGTACAGCACAAACTGTTTCTTTAGAAGCTTGCTGTTCCTCAACACAGCCTGTTCATTCACGAACTTGCTATTCCTTCTTCACAGATAAAAATGGATAAATACATCTGCTACAAATAAAAAAAGATATCACAAAAGTTAGTAAACTCCCAGAAGAACACATTACCTTAGACCTTCCACTGGATATAAAGTGTCCGACAATCCTACGCCGCCCCTTTAATATTGACGAAGTAAGTAGACTTAAAAATACCTAGGTTTGAAAGCAAACTAGGTATGTTTAAAATCTTCTTCTATAAATGTTTAACTGTTCTGAATCTGTCCTCCTCCTATTTTGGATTACACTCTGCTTGTCAAGTGAACCATTTTTACAAGTGATATAAAATACCTCACAATCTTTAAACCTTTAATTCATAATGTTGTAAAATGGTCACACACTTACCTTAACAATACTGCAGCATGTGATGCATGCTTGTTAAAGTATGTATGTCCCTTTTAGGACATCATGAATTAGAGGTTCAATAACAAAAATCGTGGTATAAGGGTATAGAAAACAAGAATTTATTGAGCCCTTCAAACACCTGATATAATGAGCCAAAATGGTTTTAGCAGGTATTATTCATGGTTGAGTAACATCCACAGAAACACTTTATACGGACAAAGAACTTCCAGACGGTTGGGTAAAATCCTAAGAAATACATTATGCACAAAAATATTGTTCCTAAAGTCATATGTGTTATAGCACAAACTTCCCAATTTCCACTTTGTTGAGGCTAAATGAGAACTTACCTTTCAATCTCCATCATATCATCGAACTGATCAAATTCTGTAATACTTATTTCCAATTTACTGACTTTTTTACGCATATCCGTCACATATTCATTATGTAGATGGAATAAACAGGTATCTTTAGTATAAGCACTCTTGACATCTTCACAATCTACACACATTTTGACGTCGTATGTTTTAACTAAACCATCTTTATATAGTTGGGAGATCACATTTGAAGCACCAGAATATCTTTCCATTTTCTTCTGGACATAGCAAATATGAAACTCGCCTAGAGGACGCGAAATACATTCTACTATATATTGATCTAAGACATCGTCGTCTTCGTTCAAGAGCAACATAACAGTTTCATTTTCCATACCTTTGTACCCTTTGAAATCGGTTATCAGATGTGAATCATTTTCTATATCTTTGAATTTGAGGAAAGCACTTTTGCCAGTTGAAGGTTTATGATCTTTGTTGAAAGATTGAGTGTAACAAACATATTTTTCACCCAAGAGGAGCATCATTTCACGCAATGCTTGAAAAGTGCTTTTATTTAAACACAGAAATACAAGTTTACCAGGCTTTTCCATTACTTCTTCCCATATACTCAGCAAAATCACAGAGATATATTCCATTTCCATCATCTGATTTAAATGAATCCATGTCAGTGATGGCAGATTTCCAGATATGTTATGACCAGGAGAGTATTTTCCAAGAAATTTGTAAGATATTCTCGTTTTTTCTAATCCTGATAAAATTTCAGCTTGCAATAATCGACTGAAAGCAAGGTCCAGATCAATAGGGTCGTTAGTTGCACGACCTTCATCTAATGAATCAGATAACGGCTGTTTGTTGATATCTTCAACCTTTACTTTGTCTATTATATTCATCTTAGGGTCACTGTTACTTTCATTTGAAGGATGGTGGTATTCTTTAGGGTTCTGTTCTATAGTTTTTCGAATGACCCGATTGGCCGTAATAACAGATGTAGTATTTCGAACACTATTCTGAAGCTGGAATGAATGGAATTCACAGAGTAAATCATACCTATATATATCATGAGAAACAGATAGATGATCACTCTTATATTCATCTAAAGATATGTATTTCATATTCTTCTGCATACCGTGACATATAACCATTACATTGTAATCCTCCTTCTCACTGGCTATACCATTCAATTGTCGAGCTTCTATTTCACTTAGCTCTTCTCCATTGAACTCATCTATAATAATATGTACAATATGACCAGCATATCTTTTATACAAGTGATCAACCAGCACTGACAATCCAGTACTTAAACTTAATTGACAATTATTCTTTAAAGCTGTCACAGTTGAAAATATAACATCTGCGAGACTGTTTTTGATGTTGTTAATAATCTTCTCTTTATAAATTTCCATTTCATGTATATACATAGTATCACTACTATGGGAAAGATAGAAGATCTTGGTCGGTACAACAGCACTTGCTATTAACTTTTTCAATTTTAATTGACCAAGGATACTTTTACCAGATCCAAAAGGACCATACACAATTATTTTCTTATCTTGTGAGCGATTTATTTCGAGTTGTTCTCTACTTAATAAGACCGTTTTAATCTGATCGGTACTATCAGACAATGTAGGAATCTCCAAATGTTGAGTTGCAATAAAGGCAAATATATGACTAGCAAAAATAGCACACGCTTCCTTGTTGTTCACAGGATCGCAATCCTTTCTTAACCATCTTATTCCTGTCTTAATTTTCTCATGCCATGCGGTGTTTGCAATTTCCTTCTTGCTAATCACCAAAGAGCATTGATAGCACAAACTACACAGCTGCTCGAAAGTGGATTCTGGTACATTCTCTCCGGTAACGACGACCAGTCCAACCATAACTATATCAGTAGAGAACAAAATATCACTTTCAATGGTTGACAATAGTTGTACACGATCACAGCACAATTTCATGGCTTCATATATGTCACCTATTTCAGCTCCATCAGTAACAAAGACATTAAAGATTGCTTGCTGCTTCGGAATGTAAACAAGTACATGGTTATGAGGCTTGATTTCACAATTAATCTTCAGATCTTTAGATAGTTCATTTATATCTATATTAAGAAATTTGGCATGTCCTAATGCATCATAAGATGTCAATACAAATCCTCCCTCTTGGTCCTCGTTCAACCATTTCATAAAATGAGACGCAACATTGTCTACGTGTTGCAAATGACATGTTAATGGGATTCTAATGATTTCTTCGTGTAAACTAAAATTTATATTCATGTAGTCCTTACAAACAATGTTCTTCCACTTATTCCTGTCAGAGAATGCGCTTAGTTCACTACCTGCAACATATACATTATATGTGATGAAGTCATCAATTGTTGCAAATGGTTTTCGAGATAATCGAATGATTGAAGAATACAAGTTTTCATCAACACCAGTTGAATGACAAAGCAATTTCAATTTTTTATAAGTCTTCGTGTGACTCAAGGCCAGGGCATCTAGAAATAAAGACAAATTGATTAATATGTAAAATGCCAGGTAAAACGGTATATGGATTACAAAGGTCTAATCATCTAGATCAGCAAGGAATTGTCCGATCAGTTTAAAAAGGCAATTTATCTAAAAACTAGTTTGGTATTTGTAAGAATAGTTTACAACAAATTGACACTTTCTACATCATAATTAAAAGCGAAAGCTTTTGATTTTCAGCAGACGCTCTAAGGTCATGGATTGCAACCTGATCAGACAGAACAGGTTAGGCCTGACACTAATCATATTAGAGAAAACACGTCAGATACTTTACAATAAGAAGAAGTAGTTTCATCTGACTAAGCAGACGTCAAGCAAACAAAGGGGCTTCAGAGAATTAATGGTTGACCGTCAATAGAATTCTTTTTATTGACTTTTGTTAATTCTTGCCTCTATTATGCGATGTGACAGCGACTTAATAGAAATGGGCACACAAGTCTAAAATCTTAAAGAATACGCTTCAGAATTTGAATAATAACAAATACCCACTGCATTTAAACTCGATAATACCACAGAAAAAGAATAGAACTCATTGTAGTTAACAACGTATGTGGAAAAATGGAACATACCAAAGTTTGAATCAATTATTCTTTCTTGGTGGTATTTACTTATGATTTTAATCTGGAAATTTCCTGTCTTGAATTCCGTATTTAGACGTACGAACTTTGAATCGTTATGAGAAAATATCTCGAAGGGAATGTTTTCCCATTTTGTATTCAAATGTCTCATGTTTATTGATTGGACATCGAGATGCTCAACTTTAATTACGCACTGATCGGCTGAAAGGTGCTCTAGGATGATCCTAAATACATACAAAAAGTATAACAAAAAAAGTTTGTTTTCTCAAAATTAGAAACCATCTAACGCATCTCTAGAAGAAATCACAGGCTGTTATCATAGACTATGCTGTTTTGTACAAGAAATGTATTTGTATATGAAATTAGAATATTTGTTAAAACGAAATAGAAAAAAATCCTGATGAGTACTCAGAACATATGCTTTTACCTAGTCACAGCAATTAAATGGAGATTCAAATCATGCCTAGTCACAGCAATTAAATGGAGATTCAAATCATACTCAAATACATACATTAATTATAATAGCTTTCTGTAGTATCTAAGATCCATTATCATATACAGAAGGCTATTAATAATTAAAACTTTTAGCTCTTCCTCGTGTTTCTCTGACTAGGGCTGGATCTGTCACTGAAATAAATAATCAAAATCTAGTACTAAATATTTTATCTGAATTTTTTTTATTTGCGCCAATAATAACAGTGGTAATAAAAATTGATATGAGTTACCATTCGAATTTTGTGGACCCTACCTTTTATGAAATAGTCTTTTCTTCTTACATAATGCATTAGTAGGACAATATCTATCATCTATTGATTGAACTAATACTATCTTCCTCAGAAACAATAATATTGAAGATAATCTTTCCCATGTGACATGATGTCCTCTAGCTAACCATGTGTCTAAAACGTTATATAAGAAATCCGTGCTGGTTTTTCTTCCTCTGTCAGTAAAAAGTAGCTGATAATCTTGATATGTTAGCAGAAGATGTGCAATATATCTGACTTCATCAAACGCAGCATTTGTAACGCAGTTAATCACATCACGCTTTATCTTCGTATTTGATAAATCAATAAAAGGACGACTCTTTCCTACAAATAACAAAAAGTCATAACTATCAAATCACACCTTTCAACTGCTTTATTGCCGGGAATCTACTGGAAGGAAATCTTGTCGTTTCTTTTCTTTTCATAAAAGCAGTAGAAATTAATTGTTTTCAGATCTTTCAAAATGGGCTGATCACAAAAATTAATTTCAGCATTTTTAACTTTATATAAAAGATGCAGGTACGCCTTTAAGGGGAACTAACGTCGAAAACGTTTTTGATCTTAAAACACCTATGAAGCCTTATAGATTCGATCAGCGTAGCTTATTTTGTTATATTTTTGCCATTTGGACCGAAAATAAGCGTTTTCTCTCGAAAATAAGCGTTTTCTCTCGAAAATAAGCGTTTTCTCTGGTATGGAGCAGAAATTGCGTCGGCTACCGAGATATTATATTAGCCGGTATATGGGACGTCGCATGCTCATGTTTGTGAACACTGCTGCTGGGGAAGAACATAAAGAAGATGTAAATATTCATATATGCCGTTAATGAGTACTTACAATAAGAAAGACAATAGTTTGAGTCCGTGGTGCTTGATTCGGGAAAAAAACAAAAGATGTTTTCAACGATGTTTCTTTTAGTCATCAAAACTTTGATGTTCTCGTAAAGTGGAAAACAAACAAGCAAGCAAGCAAGGAAGCAAGCAGGTAGGCAGGCAGGCAAGCAAGCAAACATCAAAAAAGATCAGAAATTTTGAAATTTTGGGCGACGTCATCATTTTGTCGGAAAATCGCGATTTTTGTGCTCCTCTTTAACCCTATTAAGCCCGGGCTTTTTTTACACTCTTAAAGCCTGGGTGGGGGGGGCATTATGGCCCCCACCTAGTAACTTTAGAACCAATAACTTTCAGAACATAAAACTTGGCACGAATGTTCACCATCACATAAGGAGTCAGGTGACGTAAAAAAAATTATGATGACGTCACCATGTCGCCGATGCCGTCATAATGACGTAGAAAATTGAGTAAAATCACTATCTTTAAATTCCGACCCAAAAGTTAGCAACAGAGGTTATTATTCTTTTCAAAACACTGTACTAACCATTTCATAAGATGGAGTTATCAATTTCATATGTTTTTATGCACTTTAACATACGTTAAACCGGATTTCTGGAGTAGGAAATGCTTTCCGGAAATTTTCCGGCAATGGAAAAAAGTCCGAACTCAAAATAAAGGTTAAGTTTACAGATTTTATGTTTAAAGTTTCAAGCCAACATCTTAAATATCGAACGAAATACAGCAATTGCAAGGTTAAGAAATAAGAGGGAGTAGTGCAGTAAAAAGTGAGGTGGTTTCAAACAATAGTCAGTAATTTCTTAACCACTAATGATATAAGAATGAAATTTTCGGAGATAACGTAATATAGGCATATATTGAATATGGCAAAGTAACACATAGAAAGCATTACTATAACAGAAGTTACAGGGGGTCAAACATGCCGTGGGCCATTATGGCCCTCCCCAGGCTTAATAGGGTTAAAAGAGAAAATTGGTACAAAAAAATCAAATTATTTTCTATAAATGCTGTATGAGAGTTTCAAATAATGTTTCTTATCAAAATTTGGCCAACATTAAGGAATTTCGGAGAAAAAAATTGGCTCTGGAAAATTTTCCGGGAGTGTTTTCCGGGAAACGAAAGTAAGGAGTAATCCGGAAAATCATGTTATTTTCCGGATCATCAGTGTGACATGAACATTTGTGGGAAATTTCAAGGCATAAAGTCAAATATTCTGGAAATTATGTTGATAACAGTTTTCCATATTGTCAAGGTGAAATATGCTAAATTTGATAGGTGGTTCTGACCATTAGCCTGTAATTTCAGAAATAGAGGTGCTAACATTTCTTAGAAAATGGCAAATAGATTTTTACTAATTGTTGCATAGTTTCAATGTGATTAAGGCATTGCTGCAGAAGTTATTAAAAAAATTCTGAGGGGAGGGGACATAATGCCCCCCTCCCCCGGTGTTAATAGGGTTAATAGGGTTAATCTGTATCATTGCCTTTTATCAAATATAGGTGGAGTTTCAGATTGAATAAGAGAATCAAGGTATTAAATAAACAAATACGTAGAGTTAGTATGCAACCTTTTAAGTGTTTCTCACTTGCCATATGATGCTAACATAAAACAATGATAGGTCAATGATGAACTAAGGACGTAAAATTGAAGTCATACACATACATTTGGCTATGATTAATATTACCAAGCTACCACATGAACAAAGTTGATGGCCTAACTACGTCCCTACGAAGTCGCGACGTCGAAAAGACATCGTAAGGACGTCAACTTTGGAATTGTATTTGGTGGTTACTACTCAATCATGAATCAAGTTTTACTCCGGATTTCTGCGAAATGTATGATCCTTGCAATAAAACATCATTGGTTAGATTTATGTTTTACATAGGTCAATTCTAAAACAGCATTTTTAAACAGTAATAACCCAAGACATAAAACTAATTATATTTGCCAATTACAAAAAGAATGCTAATCAAGAGATACCATGCTTTGGAAGACCCAACCATTGTCAGAGCATCAGGATGAAACATTAGAAAGGGCTCTATAAGGTATTTACTGACTTTCATTATCTATTGTACTGTTGGGTGGTCAGTGTGTAACAATCGGTTATACCATATCGTTCTATTAGATGTAAATATTCCAGTGTTCTTACACAATGAGATGTTTTGCAGGGTCTTCAATTTTGCAAATTGTTTTACGCAGTATAAAGATTGGTACAGCAGATTCCAATTACAATTATTTTACTTTTGTTCCAAATATGCTCTCGCGTATTACTTTCACAGCTTTAAAGTTATGTTTACCTTTAACGAATTTAACAAAATTTTGGTATTCTTTAACGATCCACTCTATAAAATTGCAAAATAAAATTGAAAGTAAATAATTCTACGGGTTAACAGGATTTGTGATTTGATTTTCTGACAGGTATTTACGACAATATTTTACTACCTCAGGCATATAAACTGGGGGTAGCAAAAAAATACATGTTTTTTTTGAGGTAGTAAAAAATAGTCGTACATACCTGTCAGAAAATCAAATCAGAAACGAAAAATTCGCATCTGTTCAAATGTTACAGGGCACACCTGAACATCCAGAAAAGTATGAAAATTGCATACTTTACTTTATAAAAATGCTGACATCAGTAAAATGCCTATTTTTACGTCATCTATTTTATATCTATGTACAGCTAAGTGTTTAAAGATCATTGTGCCAAGTTTCAGGTTTAAGGACCCATAGAAAAAAAGGTAGATACGGGGGCATTTTTTTTCCTCACCCTGGCCTCCGTATGCATAACTTGAAAAAAGTCACAGCATTTGTAGGGTTAATACAAAACCTTTTTTTCAATCCTACCGCAGTCAGATTTTTAATCTCATTTATATACCATATTAGTACATGATAATAATACTTTTAAAAAGCAGTAGAAAGAAGCAAACCACTTCTTAAAAAGAAATATTATAAGCATTTATTGTACAATCTGCTGCAATCTGTGATTATACTCCAAATTATAGCATTTTATATGATAAACCCCTATTATTAAAGCAGTTAACTCTTCTAAGGAAACGGTTTCGCCAAAAGTTTTTAACCACAAGTGTTCAGATCTAGAGAGTGGACCGAGGGTAGCGAAAAATTGGAATATTTATTTTTTAAGGCAAATTTTACTATCAGAAGGAGTGAAAATAATGATATCTTACCTATGAAAGCCCTGCTAGATACTTTTCAGAAAATCAAAAAAGATTGAAAAAATTTGCATGCGTTCAAAAGTAACAGGGGGAAAACCGATTATTGCGAAAATCATGAAAAATGCAGACCATACTAAACAAAAATGCTGACTCAGCAAAATAGACAATTCTGACGTCATCGATTTTATATTTGTGTACTATTAAGTGTTTAAAGAACGGCTGTGAGCAGTTTCATGTGACATGGACCTAAAGAACAAAAGTTAGATAGGGGGAGGGGGGGGCATTTTGCTCCCAATCCCAGCCATTTTAAGTTGAATAACTGCCTAGCCTTTATAGGGTTAAGACACATCCTCTACTTCATTGAACTTTTGCAATATTATGATAAACCTTTGACCGTAAAACCAATTCTCAGTTTATGTCATCAAAATAGGGATTAATTTATGACTTGAAAAGAGCTCAGATTCGGCATGTTTTACAGACGTATTCTTATTTAAATTGAGATTTCCTTTTCATTTATAAAACATATACATGGCACTTCTTATTAAATCTTTTCAGAATTTAACCCTATCTAACACAGACTTTTTTAAGTAGTCCCAGAGCATGCATTGTACTATTCAGAGCCATAAAATGGAGAAAAAAAGTTTTAACAGTTTAAAAAATGAAAGGTTAACGATCATTTGTTAACCGTTTAAAATTAATTAACTTTGTTCCCCATCGCGGTGCTTTGAATGAATCCACGATTATCACAATAACTTATGAGAAATTAATTTCACATAGTGGCACAATCCTACTCTTTCCTTCTTTAGGTCTGTCTATAATCAACATCATCTCTGCCATGTTATTTGGTAAACATTACGAAATCAATGA
>JAUCNQ010009349.1:0-12237 GCA_032352715.1 Bougainvillia muscus | reverse complement strand
TCAGGAAATGCATTTTCTGGGGGTCTGGAGAGGTAAAAATCGAAAATTTTCTCGCTCGATGCCAACCATGGTCCAACAATAGGCATCTTACATGCTCTATCGAATCACTTGTTAGTACTAACGAGTCACTTGATATAAAAAAGTGAAAACTCAATATCGCTATCAAGTGTATAATTTAAAATCGCAAATCTACTTCTAATGTAACCAACTTAATGAAACAAAACTCAAAGCTATCAAAATAACAAGTGCAAACTTAACAAGTAAAATATATTGTCATATTAAAAGAATAATTAAATTAAACATTGAGTAAAATAATGATCAGACTGCCTCTAAAAAACCTGGCAGAAATAAAAAAATGTTTTTCAGTCGTTTAAAGCTTAAAGATGGAACGTATGATAAATTGATTCGTCTTTTTTTCCTATGTTGAAATTAAAAACTGTCAAATTTTGGATTTCAGTGGAAAAGGTTCATGATTGCCACTAGTAAGAAGAAAATTTTACATATGACCAGGCAAAAGAAATTTTAATCACTGTGAAGTAAAAACTTGTAACAGTAAAGTTATTAGATTCCCATAGGGAATGTTTTCGGTAAGACATTCTGTGGTTGTCTCTCATCTCTCAATTTTGGTGTTTTGTCCTGGCCATAGCAGTCCGTAATGAAGAGAATCCCACTTTCAGATAATGTGATTAGTAGGCTAAAGCAAAGCCGTGGTTTCCGCCTTGTGATGTGTGTGGCGAGAGCAATTTGTTAAGATTATGAAAATTGTGGGATTTTAAATTGGGAGTAATTGGGATAACTGCTATTTAACAGAGGAAAGAACATTAGTAAGAAAATTTCTGAATTTCTGAAAATATGGTTGTTATTTAAGATCCGCTACCATTATTTAATCATTTATTTACCTTATCTTGATTAGTTGAATGATAAATGTACTTTCTTTAATAATGTTCCGTAATAATGTGGTTAGGTGATCAAGGCAACTTGATTAAGTATTAACTGTTTTTAATATTTACATCTTACGCACCATAAGTCTAGTGACGGCAAAAATAACCTGTTGAGATGCTTATGTTGGAAATTTACAGACTAAAAAAATACTCACACTAATTCGAAGTCACTGAGTATAAAGGTAACTATTAATTTTTTCTTTTTGAGGCTTTCGAATTTTTTCACTTTGGTTTAGGGGACCAACTTCGTCTCCAGGCTTCTTTGCTTTTTCGACCTGAAAACAAAGTAGTGGCCCTGGGTACGAAGTTAGGAACCCTATCAAAGATTCGCTTCATTATCACCTCAGATGAAGTGTTATTGTGCATACTTTGTATACGTAATAACCCTTGAAATAGCGAAAATGAAGCGAACTTTGAGACGAACCCTAAGTGGGGGATGGGATATAGTCAGTAATGAAATAAAATTGTCATGCAATCGATGCAATTGATGCAATCGATGCAATCGATGCTGTTCCAGGCCTTCAAGGGAGAGGCGAGCGATCACTCTTGCGTGATCACTCTTGCGCGCCTCCGCACGCGCCTCGAAGTCTTGAGGTGTGCGATTGATCGCACATGTAAAGTAATAGTAAACTACAAAGCTCAATCACTGTTGCTAATCTAACTATCGGATCGCTATCGATTTCCGTGGCAGATTCAGACCTAGTAAGAGCAGCAAGATTAATACTTAAAAAATGACAATGACGGGCCAATGATCAT
Organism: Bougainvillia muscus; assembly: GCA_032352715.1. Classification (NCBI taxonomy): domain Eukaryota; kingdom Metazoa; phylum Cnidaria; class Hydrozoa; order Anthoathecata; family Bougainvilliidae; genus Bougainvillia; species Bougainvillia muscus. Next base: position 10,540 of record JAUCNQ010009349.1, on the reverse strand, counting down.
TTGTTAAACTTTTAAAATTAAAGACTTTTGTTCTCCATTTTAATGCTTTGACTAAGGTTAAAGCATGGTCTGGATCGGCCTCTGGATTTTCATGGCTACTGTGATTGGTTAAATTTTTCCGCTGTTCTAATAAAAAAATAAATAGAATATATTACCCATTGATGCAGGTAATATGCCATGGCCATGGTAGCTATAGGAAATTTTAAATTTCCTTTTATATTTGAATTCAGTTTTTAAAAAAACGAAAGAATCTGAAACCAGAAATGGTACCAGTAGGGTTAGTTTGTCTTTTCTTAATGAAATAAAAAAAATTTTAAGTTTAAGTATACATAATGCTACTAGATTATATATGTAATAAAACCTTTAGATTAAAAACAAATCATTTTATTATAATGATTATAGTATTTATTGCCAGTTTTTTTTAGCAATTTGGATCGACGTCTAAAGTTTTTAGTATCCCTCACCTTGTTGATACTCCTTAGAGCGATTTATTTTATTTTTTTATTTATTTTACAAATCTTTATACAGGATAAAATATATACAAAGTACATATACACGTCAGTAAAAAACTGTTGTCAATGTGCGTCCTGATCAAGGAATCATTAAAAAATATTAGTTGTTAAAAAACAGATTAAAAACAAAAGCATAAGATAAGGAAACAAAAAAGTAAAAGCAATTTAAAACAAACGTGTCAGAGCATCCAGAGCAATTGACTGAAAAAAGTGAGATCACTGTCAGCCAAAAATTGTAAACCCTTGGCGGGAGGCTAAACAATATAGAGGTGCACGTTTGAATTTAAGACTTGCACTGGGCAATCATTAAAAGGCCATATAAATTAACGCCCAAAGTGTTCGCAAAGTGCTTTGCAAAACTTTGAAGACGATTCAATTTTTCGTACGTCAAGAGGTAACTGGTTGTACACGCTAGCACCCATGAAAGAAAACATGGAATGAGCATTTCTTCACAAGTGTCACCGTCCAGGCAATTTCTAACTAAGAGGCAAGCTCTTTTATAAATTCGATTGACACGTTGTGTATGGACGATAACTTATGTTTGCGTGTCTGAGTTCATTTTAACGAAGCCACACAACAGTAAGTTATTACAGGCACAATTCTGCTTTGGTAAATTGTACTTGTTGTATCAGCAGTCATGTGTGTTCGAGTTTTCGCTAAAAGATTCGACTACATGCTTTTTTGTACGATTTGTCGAAGTGACTCTGCAGGTTTAATGTGTGGTCAATTTCTATACCAAGATATTTATATGTGGTAACTTGAACACTGTTATGGTGATATCTAATGTTAAGTTCAGGATACTTCGAATAAGGCCGACTGGTTGCAAATAGCATTGCTTAAGTTTTGCCCTTACTTAGATTTAAAATCCGATCGTTTTCTTTACACCAGGTGTAGTCACTTAATTTTGATACAATAATAACAAAATCTTTGTCACTTACGAACAGAACGTTATCATCGAAATGGTAAGTCATTAAAGAAAAGAATGAAGAGAAGGGGTCCAAGGATAGATCCCTGGGGTACCCCGCTCATAACATGCTGAGGTGGAGATAAAGCCGTTCCGTACTGAACTCTTTGACTTCTGTTGAATAAATAATTTTCAAACCAAGTAAGTTCCACACCTGAGATACCATACTTTGGGAGTTTAGCAAGAAGAATAGAGTGACCTATGTTGTCGAAGGCCTTTTTCAGATCAATAAATATTGCCCCTGCTAATTTGTTGTTGTTGACGTACTTTCTAATTATATCAAAGAGTAATAGAGTGACCTATGTTGTCGAAGGCCTTTTTCAGATCAATAAATATTGCCCCTGCTAATTTGTTGTTGTTGACGTACTTTCTAATTATATCAAAGAGTAATGTGCTGGCTAGTTTGGTTGATCTCTTTTTTCTAAATCCGAATTGGTTCTTGAACAGTAGCTTGTTTTGTTCAAGGTATTTAGATAACTGGTTGTGTACTATGGAATCGATTACTTTTGCGATAGCTGGTATTACTGATATTGGTCTGTAATTTTCTACTGAAGTTGCGTTACCAGACTTGTAAACTGGAATGACTTTGTCGATTTTTAGATCACTGGGAAATATTCCGCATGTAAATGATAAATTTATTAAATGCGTAAGAGGCTTACAAATAACGTATGTACAATCTTTGAGGAATGAAGGGGGTAATTGGTCAAGACCCGCACTCTTTTTTCTCTTCAGAGATCTTAGTTTGTTTTTTATCAGTTTGTTGAGCAAGAACAACAGGTATACCCCATACAAGATTTTGAAGTACAAAAGCAGTTTGTTTTATTTATCCTACTATATTGGTGAAAAACGTACTAAAACCATTTGCTATTGTAGGTGAATCGTGTGTCTCCTTTCCATCGATGATGAATGATTTAGTTTCATGCTGGCCAGACTTTGTTGGAAAGATCTTCTTCATTGTCGACCAAAACTTTGATGTGTCACTTGCGCTATCTTGTAGTAGCTTTTTGTGATAATCAGCTTTTTTTCTCTTTACCATGTTACTTACAGAATATCTCTCTATTTTGTATTTTCTCCACATGTCTGGATCATTTGTCTTTCTAAACTTATGCAAAAGCTGATCTCTGTTATTCATACGTTTGGTAATTTCTGACGTTATCCACTCAGCCCATCTTCCAGAACAAAGTGTTTCTCTGATGAAATTCCAGCAATAATTTGCATCATTTGAGGAGTAGAAAGACGTCCACTCCTTTTTTACTAGTTCCTCTTTTACAGCGTTTCGGTCATAGTTTTTATAATTTCTGTAAATTATTTCTCTAGCTTTAAACTTTTGGTAGTTGAACTTTCTCACGACACCAATCATGTCATGGTCTCCGATAGATGTAGGAATGACTTCTGTGCTACAAATTAATTCAGGGCGGTTGGTAAGGAGTACATCTATAATTGTTTGCGTTTCCTTTGTGACTCGTGTTGGTGATTTATTAATTTGTTTCAAACCGTACAGCTCGATGACTTGTTTCACTTCTTTATGATTGTTCTTTTGTAAATAATTTACATTAAGATTGCCTGTGATTATCGTTTCTTTCAATTCACATAAAATCATAGTTTGCAATGTGAAAAAGTTCCCCCGGTTCATCAATCATATGAGTTTCTGTGAGACCAAGAATGTCTACTTGCGTGAAACTACTTAAAAATTCAGTTTTGAGTTTAAAATTATGCCACAGTCCTCTTGCGTTCTGATGCAGTACTTTCAAGCCCCTTATGTTACAAAACCGTTGAGCTTCTGGTATTTGCCTGCCTGTAGGTCCGGGGCATACTTCAATGTCTCCACTTATAAGCAAGATGAGAAATTCTTCTTGTCACAAACTCATCTGGCAATGCTCAAATGATGCAATTTGTACTCAATGTGGTTGGCGATCATACAGAGATTTCGGCAAAAGTGGAGATAACAAAATAATATATACTTTCACGCTGGGCAGATTTAAGTCTCAGGATCTAAATGTAGGTTATAAACAGACCCTGTCTGTTTTTAACTGATTGATTTAACTTCTAGTGTGTATGACACAAGGGTTTATCAAGGGTGAACTCACTTAGAAGCCATACTCAGTCCTTATTGGTTGTAGAGCAAACTCAAATAATCTTTTTATACTTAATTTTTGAAATGGACAATTTACATCCATAGTTGTTTCACAAATAATGCTTTTGATCCAAAATCAAGTAACGTTTTGCCTCAAAATTACTAGTCACTATATTTCACTCTTAAGGGAGGTTTACACGATTCAACTAGTTGAAAGCAACTTAAAGTTGCTCAAAAAGTTGAGCCGTGTAAACAGAAAGTTGAAAGCAACTTTTACTAGTTAAAATGTGAATTCAACTAGTTGAAAAGTTTAAACATGTTTGAAAGGAAATCTATCATCTCACTTGATGTATGGAAAATAATATTGTTTTCTTTGAGAAGTTTTTTAATGTTTTGATGATTTTATGAGAGGTTTAGCAAAGTGCAATATGAGTCAAACAGCAAGGGCCGACGAAATGGTAAAATTTATAGCTTCTATGTTTTATTTCTCTATGTATCTGGTGGACTAAGAATAATAGTGCCAAGAAGAAGTTTTCTTTGCTCATACGGAGATCATATTTGTAACCTTAAAATATCATTCAATTTAATTTTAGCATTCGCTGCTATCGCCATTATTGCAATTTCGTCTTCACTTCTTATATCCATTTTCAAAATGAGTAACTATTCAAGATACTGTGATAAGTCGAAATGTCGTTTACAGGAGCAGGTTTCAACTTCAAGTTGAAAGCGAAAAGTTTCCTTCAACTAGTTGTATCGTGTAAACCTCGCTTTAAGAATAAGTGTCATTAGGGAGTTTGCGCTAGTGCTTACGAAGCCGGACTTAGTGCTTCAGTTGATTGTGGAAAATAAATAAATCAGGAAACAGCTCACCTGTTTCATGTCCCTGTGTCGTTGAGTCTTCTGGAGAATGATAAACTGAGATCTTGACGTCCTTAAAAAAGAACTGGATCAAAATTCAATCAACAGAGCAATGGGGCATAGCCAAACATTATCAAGTAATTTCTATTCAAGGATCCTAAGTTTTAACAAAAAGTCATATAAATGAAATGCGGAAAAAATTTAAAAAATAGAGATTTTTGCTGACCCAGCAATACAAAAACATGCTTTTGTCAGGAAAACATGACGTCATCAATTTTTTTCTGTTTCAAAATGGTCTTCTAAGTTTGGTCTAATCACAAATTAAGTATAAAGGCTCTAACAATAATAGGTCTCGAGATCGTTGGAGAGGATTCTTAACCTTAATTAGTATGGCTGGAGGTACTGGGCTCTAAGCCCCCCCCCCCCTTCCTTTTCGAACTAAAAAGTTTGTACCAATTAAGGTTAAGAACGATAAAGCGATGCATAAAAGATTTGGTTGCTATTTGTTTAAAAAATGAACAAAACAAATGATGTCTTCTTCAGAAAAATAACAATGAAAGAGAAATTGACAACAAGAATTCGAATTCAAAACATGACAAACATCTGAAGTTAACAATTATTAAAACAAATCATGTGATCAAAACATTCGAAAAAATTAAGTTATGGCTTAATAAGATCTCTGTGGTAGTTCTTTATTACGTATAACAAGTATGCACTTTCTCTGAATGTAAACTAGTGCAAAAAACGCGAATTTATGAAACAGCTTTTTTCATACAAACCCTTTAGTTCTACAATTACAACAATTTACTGCGTGTGGATATAACTATGTTGTTCGATTATTATTTTCATTTTCACGAATATAGCATAGTCATCTAGGATATAAATATAACATAGCCATCTAGGATATATCTATTTCTGTTATGTGAAAATTGTATATATTAAGTATTAAACGTACAAAATTGTCTATCACAACTACTCCTTTTCACAGGAGATACTTCAGTTGGATGTTGTTTTTGAGAAAACAAACTGTTTTTGTTTATATTTCTTTCTTTTCTATGTATCTAGGATCATCATTGAACACCTTGCAGATGACCAATGTGTAATCAAGGTTGGAGATCTCAATGTTCTCTCCGTAGAAATGAGATCTTCAGACCAAGAATGGAAAGAAATTCCGTTTGAGATATTTGCTTACAACTATTTAAAGTTTGTACTTGTCAAAACCGAATTCAAGATAGGAGCTTTCAAGTTTAAATTCATTAGTAAAGACCACGAAGAAAAAATAATTGATTCTAAAATTGGTACGTTCCGTTTTTCGTGAATTTTGCTACTTTGTGTTTTATTTTTGTAATATTATTGGATTTAAATCCAGTGGGCGTTTATTACACTTCAAATTGTGCAGCAAGATAGTTAGAACATGTGACCTTTTCTACAATTTCCCTGTCTTATCACTAGTATGATGAAGAAAATGCTTTGTTATGTTAAATGGTCCTTACATACCTGGTTTTCTTCACATTTTAGGTCTTTGATACATTAATTGCCTTTTTTATTAGAGGATGCCCTGATAAACTAGATTAGACCCCAGTAATCTATAAATCCATTTTTCTAGAATTCTATAAATCAAATAATATCTCTCTTTTTCTAGATGATCATTGCACGAGTCATATAATTAATTGTAAAAAATTGAAATTACTCTGTCATTCGACTGGTGTGGATGGAAACATGTATTCTTCAATCATTCGATTGTCTCAAAAACCATTTGCAAAAATTGATGAATTGGTCTCATATAATGTTTATGTAACAGGGAGCAAACTAAGCGCAGTGCATGACAGGAATAAGTGGAAGAACATTGTTTGTAAGGAATACATGAATAGAAATTTTAGTTTACACGAAGATATCATTAGAATCCCATTAATATGTCCTTTGCAACACGTAGATGATGTTGCATCTCATTTTATGAAATGGTTGGAAAAGGATCAGCAAGGTGGTTTTGTATTGACATCTTATGATGTATTAGGACATGCCAAATTTCTTAATATAGATGTAAATGAACTATCAGAAGATCTAAAGATTAACTACGAAATCAAGTTTCATAATCAATTGCTGGTTTACAGTCCAAAGCAACAAGCAATCTTCACTGTCTTTATTGCTGATCAAGCAGAAATAGGTAACATATATGAAGCTATGAAATTGTGCTGTGATAGCATCAAACTGTTGTTGACTATTGAACGAGATATTTTGTTCTCTACTGATACAGTTATGGTTGGACTGGTAGTAGTTCCTGGACAAGAAATACCAGAATCCACTTGCAAGAAGCTATGTAGCTCCTGCTATCAACACTCTTTGGTGGTTAGCGAGAAGGAAATCTTGAGCACCAGTTGGCAAAAAGAAATTAAGAAAGGAATAAGACTGTCAAGGCAATACAACAATACTGTGTATAATAAGGAACTTTTTACGGTCTTTGCTGGTCATATTGTTGGCTATCTTGCATCTCAAAGTGTGGAGCTTCCGACATTGTCTGATAATGCTTCAGACCAGATTAAAACAGTCTTATTAAATAGAGAACAACTAGAAATAAATGGCTCACAAAAGAAGAAAATAATCGTGCATGGACCTTTTGGGTCTGGTAAAAGTATCCTTGGTCAATTAAAATTGACACAATTGATGGCGAGTGTTGCTGTTCCGACGAGGATCTTCTATCTTTCCCATAGTAGTGACACTATGTATATCCATGAAATGGGAAGATATAAAGATAAAATGATTAGCAAAATCAATAACAGTGATGTAGATGTTATAGTGTCAACAGTAGCAGATCTAAAGATGAATCATCAGTTAAGTGGTGGATTGTCAGAGCTGGTTGACCATTTGTATAAATCTTATCCTGATCAGATTGTACATATTATCATAGATGAGTTCAATGGAGAGCAGCTCAGTGAAAGAGAAGCTAAACAATTGAATAGTATAACCAGTGAGAAGAAAGATTACAATGTAATGATTATATCTCACAGTATGAAAAAGAATATGGAGTACATATCCTTAGATGAAGATGCAGGCGATCATCTATCAGTTTCTCATGATACATATAGGTTTGATTTACTTAGTGAGTTTCATTCGTTCCAGCTTCATCGTACAGTTAGGAATACTACATCTGTTATAACTGCAACTCAAGTGATTCGAGATATTGTTGAGCAGAACCCTAAAGAATTTCGTCATCCTTTAAATAATAGTAACAGCGATCCTAAAATGAATATATTGGGCGAAGTGAATGTTCAAGATATTAACAAACAACCCCTATCTAATAATTCGACCGATGCAAATAAAGCAAGTGTTGAAGGTAGAAACAACTTCACCTACAAGATAAGCGATGATAATGAACCAGCATTACCTGAATTGAGCCTGGACAAGGATAGTATTAATCCAAACAAAGGCTCTCACGATCCTATTGATCTGGACTTAGCCCTCAGTCGATTATCTAAAAGAGAAAATTCATCCGAATTAGAAAAAACCAAAATATCTTACGAATTTCTTGGAAAAAACTCTCCTGGTCATACCATTACTGGAAATCTGCCATCACTGACATGGATTCATCTTAATCATATGAATGAAATCGAGTATATCTCTATGGCTGTGCTGAGTGTATGGAAAGAAGCAATGGAAAACTCTGATAAACTTGTGTTTATGTGTTTAAATAAAAGCACCTGCCATGCATTGCACGAAATGATGTTCCTTTCAGATACAAAATATGTTTGTTATACTCCATCATTCAATAAAGGTCATACACGTTCAACTGGTGAAAACGCTTTCCTTCAATTTAAAGATTTGAAGAATGGTGCACATCTAATAACCGATTTTAAGGGTTACAGAGGAATGGAACATGAAACTGTTATGTTACTCTTAAATGACGATGATTATGCTTTAAACCAATATTTGGTTGAAAGCTTTTCTCGTACCCTGGGTGATTTACATATTTGCTACGTTCAGAAAGAGATGAAAAAGTATCTTGGGGCTTCAAATATGTTCTCTCAACTTTCTAAAGATGGTTTATTTCAAAGAAAAGATATCAACATTTGTGCAGATTGTGAAGACAAAAACAATGCTTTTACTAATGACAAATTCCATCTACATAGCAAAGATGTTATGGATATGCGAAAAAGAGTCAGTAATTTAAAAGACCCTATTCAAGATATTGATGAGTTCAGTGAGATGATGGAGATTGAAAGGTAAGTCTCTTTTTGCCACAACCAATTGCAATTTAGAAAATTAATTTAAATGTTTTATGAATCATACCATTTTCACTTTCAGAGCAGTGCCTTCGTGCATACAAGGGATTTCTAAGGGTGTTTTCCAACTTTGAATACTACCTTATATGACGTCTTTGAGGTGTCAAAAATATCCACACAGACGCATTATTTCAGGTATTTGGAAGGCTCAGGGAATTATTCAACGTCCACATATCTCTATACGTTTAGTTTGATAAGCACATCTTCATTAAATTTCTTATTATGTATCTCTTGATATCACCTCAGTATTTAATTAAAGGAAGAGTTACTTATAATATGTTATTCACTCTTTCACATTCACAGGAATCCTAAGGTTTCTAACATTTCCAGTAATTATATCAATGCCCAAGCAAGATGATTGCAAAGAGTGTTGTGCAGATTGCTGTTTTTGTTTACATCTGCTTTCTTTTGGTCTGAACAAATTTAAACTATGGCAGGATAGTTTATTTCTATTAAGGTCAAAGGGTTAACCCTAGCAACCTTGGGCTTTTTCTGCCGCTGAAAACCTGTAGGGGAGGGGATGGCATATCCAAAGTATCAAAGAAAATACCGGCTTCTCAATGTTTCAATGGGAAATATGAGAAATTTGATAGGTGGTTCTGACCAATGATCTCTAACGTTTGAAACCCTAAACAACTGAAAATTGGTTGCAAGATGAAAAGTAGATTTATACTAAACGTGGCAAAGTTTCACAGCTGTGCAGTAAGTATTTCAAAAGTTATCTACAATAATCGGGAGGTTAGGCCATAATCTCCCCCTCCAAGGATAATAGGGTTAAACTATTGATTATATATAACATCTTGTAAAAACAATCCTGTGAAAAATCTTACTGCTTTAATTATTAGCGATTGCGATGTGTCTTGTATTACTTGGATTATGGAGATATATAAACATGAAGATAGTGGTCTGCACGGGGATGGAACGACGGCTTTAACTCAGCAAAATAGGGCATTTTTATATCAAAGAGCCTTAAAAATGACTAGTTTCTTAGTAAGGATCTCTTCCAAGCCATTATTCCAGATGAAGATAAGGATTTTGCGACGATTTATTTCAAGGCAGAAGTTTTAGGTAAAATGGTCTGGAAATTAATTAACTTATTTTATTTATAGGAGATGTATTCGTCCATTTTTACACGCCAACAGAGATAAGCAAGCTAATGAGGAATTTGGTATGTATGTTCGTTTTATTAGAAATAATGTCCGATTTGTGCGTTTATCTTAAGTTCATCCTGGTGTGTTTAAAATGTATGTTATGTTAATTTGAAATATATTCCTGACAGAACGTTCCCATGGACAAAAATGTTTACAGTAAAATTTTGCGAATGAAAAGTTTTTTTATCTCCTGTAGCAGAGAGAGTTTGGTTTACATCTGTCCGTCAGAATTTCATTTGCAGTTTACCCCAGAAAAGAGATCTTTGTCGTTTGGGAGTCAGTGAAGTGCTTATTTTAAATAGAGCAAGTAAGAGAGCATCCTTTAATTCTTGCTTGTCACAATTATACAACCTTATTCTAGGAAATTAACGCGCTAGAAAATTAACACGGTTTTTTAAAATGTGTGTTAATTTTATATACATTAATTTTCTAGTGCGTTAGTTTTATAAGGGGGTAATATCATAAGGCGTTAATTTTATCTGCATAATATTTCGAACTTTTTTAACAAAACCAAAAAAAGGACTGAAAAATGTTTTTCACTTGGTTTGACCTAATAATTATCTCAGGAGAAGTGCGAGAATACACGTTATACACAAAGACAGTTCTCCTGAGATAATTATTTTATTAATTAATTATATTGTTTATCATTTCACATGTCTGAGTTGGGAGCGAACTCGCTCCACTGTAATGTTCTACGAGGCCAG
>JAUCNQ010009238.1:0-14008 GCA_032352715.1 Bougainvillia muscus | reverse complement strand
ACATAATATAATTAAAATTAATGACTTTGAGTACTCCACTTACTGCTGTGACTAAGTAAAAGCATGTCCTAAATCCGTCTCTGCCCTCTGGATTTTACTTTGTATTTTTGCCATTTTTTCTGTATCTGTAGCTCTAAAAGAGACTAAAATTGAATTTTTGAGAAGAGAACAACTTAATGCATCAGATACAATAAAACTAAAGGTTTCAAAATGAAATAGTAAGCCTATAAAGACAAAGCAACTTTGAAGAATACAACTCCCGTTTTAAAAATTTCAATGACTTCTTGAAATGCAACCTCAACTACGTCGAGTGCGTTAATGTTATTCCTATCCTTGTATAGATCGTTCAAAATGCTTAAAGCTATTGTGCTGGCTGGCCTTGTTGGCATTTGTGTATCTTTCAGTAAGTTTACAATCTTTAATTTGATTCTACATAAACTCAAACAGTTAAAATATTTCGACTAAAAGTGTGACATTGCAGGTGACATGTAGAAAATCAGGATAAAGAACTTTCTTATGAAGTACTGAAATCTTGCAAAATATTTGAAACAAATATTTTATCAAGAAGGTAATAACCTTGGAAAACACAAATGTGATTTCTAATCTAGCGACCATTTGTTAGGCTTTTAAGAAATGGACGACTTCTGTTCTCCATTTCATTGTATTGGCTAGGTTAAAGCAAGTATCAGAGGCGGACTCAGAACAAGCTTTAACTTAGTCACAGCAGTAGAATAGAGACTCAAACTCATTAATTCTTAATTGCTTTCGTATATGTGATGATGATACAAAAGGCTATTAACTGCTAGTCAGTCAACCTATGATTACATTGTTTTATCAGTCTAATGGGAATACTGACTTTGAAAACGAAACAAATTACCTAAGACACCTAGCTTCTATAAATTAGAAATCACATTTGTGTTTTCCAAGGTTATTACGTTCAAGTTACTTTAAAACAATAATTTTTCTACTTTTATTGCACACACGCTTTTCTTTTAATAAGCTTTTACACTTTTATAAGCAACACCAGGCTGAAATTCAGAAAATATATCAGCATATTGGAGCATCACCTTTATTATAAAAAACATGTTCTCAAAGAACTAACTTTTTTTTCAAATTAAATTAAATTCTTCTGCTTTTCTTATTAATCACTTTTCGCAGATTTTCTGAAAACAGCTCGAACTGATTTATCATTCGTTTTATTTTAATAGCTTGTGACAGTGGAGAAATCTCAAAAGTAGGATGTATGCGCAGAAACTCTGCTATCTTCACTGACATGTTGGCAAACAACCGTGACTCCTCAAGCAGTGCTTACATCGGAGAATCAATCAAGTGGAAACAATTTGACGCATCTCTTTCAAAGTAAAATTTAATTAAATACACTACAACCTATCGCAGAAGAAAAACAAACAACAGAGGCGGATTTAGAACATGCTTTTACTTAGTCACAGCAGTACGAAGGATACTCAAAGTCATTAATTTTAATTACTTATGTATAACAATGGGTCTCTTAAGACCCATTGTCATACATAAAGTTATTAAGAATTAAAAATAGTTGTGCTCCATCGTAATGCTCTGACTAGGCCTGAATCCGCCACTGGACAATAAGAATAAACCCTTTGTATTACAGAGAGCGCCTAATTAATTATCTACTGTTATCCAACATTATTATAAAATAACGTGTTTCAACTTCAGTAGCCTATCTTGTACATCTAGCTTTCTTTTTTTTAACACTACGACATGGTTTCCGTTCTTGTTTAAATATATACCGAACATCGGGTGATGTTATTTTAAATGTTGAAAAATAGTTTTTATCAAGGTACATATTTTCAATTGTAGATTGGCCTGTGAATGCTCCCAACGAGCAAAGGCAGGTGGATATATCGCCTTTGCTTTGGGATTCTTCGGTGAATGTCACGCAACTAAAGATAAAGCAGCTTACGAAAACTGGATTACAGCTCAAAGCTCGGCATCTAACAATTGTATTAAACAAGACTACAGCAGCTGTGATAATAACGATGAGAAATGTGTCGGTAAAGTTAATGCTGAATACGTCTACGCCATTCCATCTCAAGCACCAGAAAGTAAGTTTTTTTTATATATATGAAAGCAATTAAATATCAAAAAGTATATTAAATTTTTAGCTTTTATACGCCATGAGAAACTATCTTCCATTATTTTAAAACAGTTCAAACATTTTTGTGTCCATGAAATAAAGTAACATCAGCGTTCCGTTGATGTTATTTAACCAGCTTCGAATACACGGTAAAGTGCATTAAATCAACTTAAAATCAACTAAAATCCTATTAATCCAAAATAAACCTATAACTTTTGGTGTGTCTATACAAGACCTCTCTCAAACTTTGGGGTTTGCAATGTTCTTATTCTTTCCAACTTTTTTTTATAATTTCTTACAGAGATCAACGGTGGATTCAGTGAATGGAGTGAATACACAGAATGCTCTGCATCATGTGGTGACGGATTCAAAGAACGAGAACGTCTTTGCAACAACCCTGCACCTAAGGGTGGAGATGATTGTGCTGGAGAATTGACCAATACAGTTCAATGTAAAATCAAGGAATGCCCAGGTGAGATATATTGCTTCTCCACTAAAAATTCTTTAGGAAGATGCTTTATCTGTACTACATTCAAGCAGGCATTCACCAACTAAATAAGTATGTACGCTAACGATTACTTACTCGCGCAAATTTCACACCACAACAAAATTTCAAAATAATCTAACCACAACGAAAGAAGACGTCCTTCATTACACTATATATACTGAAAGCTTTTCCACCTTTGTTTAATGCATGTAATACCATCTATCGTAATTTAGGTCATGAGCTACCGGTCACAGCATTATCAGGGAATCGACTTATTAACAATGTTATCATTTCGACCAGCAGCATTTTTACCATTTTGATCTATATTAAATGACTAGGCTTAAACCAATTATTATTTTGACTCATTGCAATTATGATGAGCAATGAGACCTTGGAATGGGTTTAATAAAGTTTTTAGGAGAAAATAAAATCGAATAAAATGTACATAATGATGTAATCACTCATTCTCTAAACTTTCGGTATCGTGTTCCTATGCACGTACTTTTTCTTCTGATCAGTGTAATATATATATATATCGTATTATGAATTAAGCCTCTGTTTTGCATCTAGTTCTAGTTGACAATAATAAAGCCTTTATATGTATATAGAATGTTAGATAATGACGTAGCACCAGACCTTACCTCAATTTTATTATGGGGTGAAATTTTCGCGAGTAATCTGTAGCAGTACATACGTATTCAATTGGTGAATGCCTGGTTGAGCATTTCAGTATCTTCAGACTACTTACTTCTTTGATTATATCTTCTTAAAGATTTTTAGTGGCATTTCATGGCTTTTTATTACCATTTTATGTATTCAGAGCTCGGTAGACAATATTTTATTAAACCATTAGTGTAAGACAGTCCTTGCTACAAATATTGCAAATGACCAATTATACTATTTTTTGCAAACAGATTCAGAAGAATTTATCTTTTATCTTAGTTGAAACATGTATGTATACAAGTTAATGAATAGTTTATTATTTTCATCCATTGGGTTAGTAGACAGATATGTAAAATATAAGAAGATAAGAGATACACATTTCAGTTAATAAAGGAAGTAAATAAATAGTTTCCTCAAATAATCATTTTTAGATAGTTATATATTCATCCATTGAGTTAAGGCGGATTTCCATATCGATCGTTTTGATCGTGCCGACAAGTGCAATGACGCGTGCGCGCGTGCACGGAGGAAAAATTGAAAAAAATTAACGCCCCCTGGCTATCCACGCGACAGAGTCGAAAATAAACAAAGAATTGCCTTTACTGCGCATGCTCTGAAACTTGTACCACGGCCAGCATGGTCAATGCGATCGATATGGAAATTCGCCTTTAGGTAGTCATATTTAGCAAAGTTGAAAACTATAAGCTATAAATATTGCAGTTAAATAGAAATAAAGAAATAATTTCCTCAAATAATTATTTTAGAAATAGTAAATTTTCACACATTCTAAAACAAAATTCGTTAATGAAACACTTGTCTACTGTGTAAGAATGTAGTAAGTTGATAAACATCTCTGTAGTTACATTTTACATTCGTGAGTACAAGATGTAAGAGTAAAACAGATACAAAATAAATATTAGGGACCGTCCACAAAATTCGTAAGAAAATTCGTATCAATTTCCAAACAGAAGGAATATTTTCACAATTCGCTTCATTCCTAATAATTTTCACCTCAGATGAAGTGTTATTGTAACACTTCGTCTAAGGTGAAAATGAATGCACAAAAGTATGCACAAAACCACTTCTTCTTTGATAAAAACGGTTCGTATTACGATACGAATTTTGTGGAATATATCAATTTAACGTACTGCGATGGCGTATGTCTAAATTTATTCTGTGAGGAAACAATATTATACAACATGTAGGATTAAAGTTAAGTTGATAACATATCGTTACGTACATAGCTATATTGCAGATTCATTGAGTAGACATGTTTTTTTCATGAGAAAACTATTTTTTCACTTGAGGCTCAATCTTCTTAACAAATCTACCAAAACAAGGCTGAAATTTTCTTAAAATTTTCTTAGGTTTCTTCAAGAATTTACCACGAACTATAGTTTCAACTTAAAGTACCTTAAAAGTATGAATATTCGCCAGTATTAATTTTCGCGAATTTCGCGAATTTTGGTCAAATTCGCGAAAATTAATTTTCTCTGTTCGTGAAATTAAATACCCGCGAAACTCAACTAATACTTTTTTAACAATGAAAACTACAATGGAAGTGAATGGAGTGAAGACAATGACACTGGAAGTAGCTATTCAAATGCATTCGACAAAGATTAGATTAGTAAACCTGAAATATCCTGAAATATATCTATTTTATGATTTTAAAAAGAATTACTTGATTCTTCTTTCGCGAAATTTTATACGCGCGAAATGTAAATGTAAATTTGATAAAATTAGCGAATTAAATACCCGCGAAATTTAAAATTTTGAGAAGTCGCGAAAATTTGTACCCGCGAATATTTATTCCTTTAAGGTAATTGTCATTTTTAAGGGTTATTTTCTATTAAACTTTTTCCTTATAAAAAAAACGTGTAAATGCTGTAGAAGTATGTTACAGAGATACAGATAAGATACAGACTAAAATATTAGTGATATATCTATTGTAAATTTAACTTACTACAAATGTCTAATGGTTTTAAACATTCATTTGGTACAACCAGCTATATTTTCATTTAACAAAGTGATCTAATTGACTTAGCTGAAGGTCAAAACAACCAGCAGTACTGTTGGTAAAACATCATACATATCCAATATATCTATTAGCTATATACTGCTGTAGCTCTACTATGATGTGTGTCATTTGTGTCATATTCAATATAAAATTAGATCTAATCATTGTTGACTTACGCTAGAAGCTGTTGTCCATTGCATCAGATATCAACAGGAACTAATGTGCAGCTAGCTGGCGAATTTGAAATATTTTAATTTTATGATGCTCGTTTCCTTAAATCTTTGAAAAATATCCTTATAATTTGTAGATAATGTACCGAATACTGAAAATGAACTCCTGAACTGATAAGCTTTGAATATAATTCGAAAAAAGTAAATGTAGGAACACTTTACCATTTCTAAACCTTCTAATAGCAAGACAAGTTTTTATCAAAATTGTTTCTAACATTTTAGTCAATGGTGGATACGACCAATGGTCTGCGTATGGACCATGCGACAAATCCTGCGGAAGTGGATCCAAATCAAGAACACGAGCATGTACCTCACCAGCACCAGCCAACGGTGGAGCTAACTGTAATGGAGATACCCTACAATCACTTGTATGCAATACTCAACCATGTTTAAGTAAGATATGGTATTTTTTCTTCCATACTGCAATGTTTTCAGAAAAAAATGTTTTTTCAGGTTCTCTTTTACGGTCAATAATTCATAGGTGCATCATTATCAAATCATTAATGTAGTATTTTCTTCTGCTTTACTGACCTCTTCTCTTTGGTTGTTTCCCAAGGGCAGGTACCGCTCTTTAAGACTTGCACTGCAATTTAATATGGAAAACATTATGTTTAATAACTATGTTATGATATGTTCTGTTTTATTATTACAGGCACTTCCAGCTGCAAATACTCCTACACCGGTTTCAACGATGATGGTGACGGCAAACCAGTCTATTTCGATCGTCACACGTTGAACTGCCCAAGTGGTCAAGCCATGAACGAAATCATATTGCAAAGAAACTCAGGTCACAACAAAATCCGTTTCAGATACAAATGTTGTACCAGCCAATTGTCATGCACTAACAGTCGCGTAACCAACGGACAAACCAGCAATGGCGGTGGTGACAAAAAGAAGGTCTACTATCTTGACCGTCAAACCATCGACTGCTCCAGGAGGGCCATGTCTTACTTGAAATTGGACCGAAATGGTGATAACTGGAACTACAAATACGATTGTTGCAGTTACAACTACGCTTCTGCCACAACCTCTTGCGATGATAAATACACCTCATTCAGTTATGATGGTAAAGGTAAAAGCTACCATGTCGACAGACATAATATCAACTGTAGAAACAACTACTTCATCACCTACATGAAGATGGAACGAAACTCTGATCACAACAAAATCCGTTACAGATATAAATGTTGCAAAGTCAACACTCCATCGGCAACAAATAAAAAACGATTTTAATCTTTTAGTTTTATTTTGACCACTTTTAAGTTTGGAAATTTAATGTTTTCTGAATACACGAAATACATTGTATCTTCCAGATTATTTGTTATTGTTTTTTTTTGGCTTGTTCTAAATTTCAATATCCCAAAAGATCCAAATGTATAATTCTCGACCCCAACGGGATCTATATAATTTGTCTGTAAAATAAATTTCGCCAAATTTGGCTTTGTAAAAGAAATTGTTTTATTTGTTTTTTCCATTTGGAGTTTAATTCAAAAAATAACGACGCGTTAGTTAATGTTTTGAAAACGTGTTTTAAACGCACAGACGAGACCCGTAAAAGTTTTTTTAGAAGAAGGAAGTGTTGTTTTCGTTCTTTCTCCACACGCTATAAGTACAATAACGAAAGATCCTTATACACCCGAAATCCGTATTTTGTCTTTTAACACTATTTCTAAATTTTTAGTTTTATTTCTAGTATTTTCGATATCTCTTGGACATTATTTACTAACTAGCCGGGTGGGCCGGCTGAGGAATATGTCAAGGTCAGAAAACAGAATTTTTGAAAATTTAAAATCTGAGAAATCGGATTTCGAAATTGGAAAACCGGGAAAATCAGAATTTGTAAAAGAAATCTCAGTGAGAGATATCAAAATCAAAAAATGTCCGAAAATTAGGGAAAATAATTAGACATTAAAGTTCGTCGCACAGAATTCTCTCATAAACAGTGTCATCAAGGCGAATATCTGATTTCATCAAAAAAACAGGGAGTTACTTACTCAAAAAAATATAACACAGGCGTAATATAACAAATTTGACCTTACATATTTATTCATACATAGAATTCACTTTACAATAAATATTTCATATCAAAACAAAAAGAAACAAGTTCGAACAATAACTGAATATAGAAGGAAAATGTACATTTCGAACACCCCCGGTTCAAATTTCGAATGTTTACAAAAATTCCAGTGTGCGAATTTTCGAACGAATTTTCTGTCAGCCAAATCAAAACATGGGCTTCTACGCTGAACTAAACAAAACTTACGAAGGAAGGATGTTGTGTGCGCCTGGATTTTAGGATTACACCTTATAAAGCACGAATTTTAACAGAAGAGAAGCCCAAAACTTCTGGGGTTTTTTCTTTCTATGTAATAACGACTATATATCTGGAATCTGACGTGGCAAATAGTACTAAGGAAAGTTTTTTTGAGATATATGGGTCACAAAATTAGCCACGTAGCTAACCAACCTTATTTATAAATAAATAAATTCTTCAAAATACACGTGTTTTTACGCTACAGCAGTTTTTTTCTCTCTCTAAATTTTATTTAAAAGAAATCAAAATGGCGCATCAGATGACTCTAAATTCTGCGCGACGTGGAAAATCGTGGAAATTGGCTCTTGAAAAATTGAGGTTTTTTACAGTGTGTGAGACTTTTATGTACATTTATTTATTAATATAATTAATTACAGAAGTTACAGAAATTGATTTTTAGTGATGATCAAAATTAGGAAAAATTAGGATTCGAAATTTTTATTTTAAAAGAAGGAAAATTAAAATTCTGTTTTGTTTTGTTCTTGTTTACATATCCCTCTTTCATAGACATAAAAAAGTTGAAAATTCAAAAATGAAAATTTTTAAATATCTTAATTTTTAAGTCGTAAGTATTTACTGCTCAAAAAATAATCTGTTTCATAACTTATATGACTGCATAATTAAAATGAAAAAAGAAAGAAAAAAATTCTTCGTGGCGCTTGCATGTTTATAGGGGCTCGCATGCATATAGGGGTTTTCAAATGAATGGTTTTCTATTTTTTTATAAGAAAAACAAAGCAAAAATTAATTATTAATAACTCATGTGTTCAATTTTATTAACAGGGAGTAACGAAAAATAAAATAATAAACGTGAATAATTCGCAGCCAATGACATCACCAGCGGTTACTATATGAAAATAGTCAATCAACCACTACCACATGACTTTTAGTTACAAAAAGCATTAGATCTGAGTGCTTACATATCGAGAATGACGTCCCCATAACATAAAAATTCTGGTATTTATGACGTCATTATGACATCGAATGTTCGTCATAAATAAAAAAAATCGCATGCATATAGGGGATTGACCTGAATATCACGCTTAACGAAAGCAAGATTAAGGTAAGTTTCATATTTCGTAGCCTATCGAAGACATTGACTTCATTTTTCAAAGTTCCAAGTGAATATAGGGTGATCGGGTGATCAAAAAATGAAATGCAAGTTTTTTTTAACTTTTCGTTCCAAAAAAGCGGTTGATTTGAGAGATAAGGCTTGTTCTAAACTAGTATGCCGAAGGAACTTTCAAAGAAACCTATTTAACCCTGTAAAGGCCGGGCTTTTTTTCCACTTATAAAGGTTGGGAGGAAGAATGCCCTCCTATCTAACTTCTGTGTTAAATAGGTCCATATAACCTAAAACTTGGAACAGATGCTCTTTAAGTACTTAACTATGCATAAACATAACATTGATGACGTCAGCATTACTGATTTTGCTGACTGCAGCATTTTCGTATAGTATGGTCTGCAATTATTATATTTTTCACAAAATTCGGTTTGTCCCCTGTAACTTATGAACGCATGCTAAATTTTTCAATCTGCTTTGATTTTTTGAAGGGTAAGTAGCAGAGGTTTCATAATTAACTTATCAAAATTGGTTTATTTTCACTTCTTCGGGTATTAATAATCAACTAAAGAAATAAAATAAACCAATTTTTGCTACCCCCGGTCAAAAGTGTGTCTCTTGATCACCCTGGAGATTTATTTATTTTCAAATTATTTTTGTAACTTTAAGTCCTAAAGTTCTAGCTAATTTCATACACGCAATCAAAAGATATTGAAAAAAAGATTTGCTTGGGTGGGACTGCCCTGCCTTTACATGGTTAAATCATACCTTTTGCTGCAAAAAAAAATAAAAAATATGCGAACCAAGCAATAAGATCGTTCTTGGTAAGGTACAAAACCCGTTTATCGCCCTAGACCATTAAAACATATAGTCTGAAAGACATGTTTTGACCATGCTTATGCATGCGTTTTCTTTAAATCAGAAATGATAAACCATTCCGATTCATTTACAGACCAAATTACGTGGTGTATAAAAATGTATTATTTACTTAAATTCAAAATTTTTTTAAGTCTAATTACTTATAACCGTCTTTTTTATCAGAGGGAGTACGTAGTTAACGAATTAAATAGTTTTGAGAAGATATAAGACCTTTTTTTTGTTTGTAACCTCTGTACTTTACCGCTTGATGGTGTTAAAAAAGGCCCTATGAAAGAGTATACCGGGTCGAATAAAACATTCGGCCAGGGGTTAACTGGGTTAGGGATTCCTTTAAGAGACGATCACCATACTTAAGGCTTATGACTTTGAGTTGCCGTTGTACACCTGTTAGTAGGTGTAAACGTGTTCTGAGTTGTTTGTGTATAACACTTTAACTGAATCATCAAACATTAATATAAAATGACACTTAAGTCATTCAGCGCCGCAAGCTGCTGCGATTTGATTTCGGTTATTTCTGTAGTATAAATCAAACAATTAATCATAATCCCTTAGGATTCGTCTCAATAATTCGCTTAAATTCGCGCTTAATTTCGCTTTACAATTCGCTTCATTTTCACCTTAGATAAAGTGTTATTGTACAATCAAAGTATGCACAATAACACTTCATCTAAGATGAAAATTAATAGGAATGAAGCGAATTGTGAAGCGAATTTTTCCTCACTAAATGCCACATAAATAGCATAAAATTGTTATGAACTGGTAATTCCAGATGTGAATGTCAATGAAAATTGACATTGTAATTCATCCAATGACAAGTTTACATTGAAGTGTAATTACTTTTTTTCAATAATTTATAAGAGGGTTAGTATCAAACAGTTGCATTAATTCGTTTCACAAATTGTTTCGTTTTCATCTCAGATGAAGTATCGTTTTGCATACTAAAGAATGCAGAAGGAAACTTCTTCTGAGTGAAATTGATAAGATATGCATTGTACTTAAAGGGAATTCTGGAGAGGTGAAAATATCCTATTTTTTATTGTAATGGCAGTAACGGCAGAAGTCTATCTTTCTTCTTTCAAAATGAAAATATTACTTGCTGTATCATTGTTTTATCAACTTCAAATTTCTTTACAAAGTAAATGTATGAACAAAACAACTTTTATTAATTTCGAAATCAACAAGAAATCCGAGAATATACTTCAAATATTCAATAAGATTGAAACAATTTTCTCATGTTTCAGTAAATGCGCAATATGTGATAGATGCAGTTCCATCACTTATAAAAAGAAATTCATCAGTGTCGCATAAACACGGGCACCTCTTCGTCGACAATACCTACTATCGGTTCAGGATGGATTTATGCAGTAAAAGAAACTACACTACAGAAAGATAATTGTGGTAAATCAATCGCATGTTATAAGTACCAGTCATGTCATGTTGGCATTGTGTCAAGTCAATGTGGTGATGTAGTAAGAAATCTTCATGGTTTTGCAACCAATCTTGGAGACACTAAAGTAACAACAATCTGCAGTCCGTTTTCGTCTTAAAGTAGTAAAATTACCTTGCACCTATCCTAAATCGTACAATAAATGATAAACAGATCCAATTTAATGATTTCACTATTTTTTGGTGTTCTGTTAAATGGTCGTACCATGTCAATCTAAAAGAAGTTGGCTTAGATCATCTTTTCACCACTTTTAACCACAGGATGTATATGATGATCAAATAGAAATCATTGCAAATGACAATGCATTTGCAGCGTAACCTCAATCAGGAACCATTGCGTGAAATGTCATGTTATCTGATCGGTCAACCTGCAGCTCTCCACGGTAAAACATAAGACAACGTGCCATCATATGTACAGTCGCGATGCTGCCCTAGTCAGAACTGCGTCAAGGAAAACTAGAGGCGGACTTAGAACATGCTTTTAGTTAGTCACAGCAGTAAGAGGGATACTCAAAGTCATTAATTTTAATTACTTTATGTGTGATGATTGGTCTCTAAAGACCAATTCCGACCCCCCCCCCCTCCATAACTTTTGAAGTATGCATTCCCAAAACATAAAACTTGGCACAGTTATACCTCACATTAATGCGAACATTCTGACGTCATTATTTTTTAGATGACGTCATTATAACGTCAGTGACGTCATAAAATACGTCGAAATCTAAAAGATTTTATAAAATACTACAACGGTGCAAAGTTTCAAGTGAATTAAGGTATCCAATAAAAAGATATTATCATTTGTTCACATTATTATTTTCTAGGGATTTGACTGTAATTTTATGGGTGGTTCCGACTAATAGCCAATAACTTCTAAAGTAAACATGGAAATTCAATAAAAATTTGTGAAAATGTGGGAAAGGAAATTATATTAATAGTAATTGAGTTTCAATATCTAGTTTTGTCGTCAAGAAAAGTTATCAAAAAAAGTTCAGGAGGGGGGCGGAATCCCCCCCCCCAGGCCTAATGGGGTTAATCTTATCTACAAACGTAACGCTGTATTTATTTACCTTTGTTCACAACGGCTACTTGCTTGCATTCTTGCAGGATGGAATTTATGTAGCCTATATATATATACAAAGATGAAATCTTTGTTGTCGTCGTAGATTAGACTGTTAAGCTTATTTCTTTTATAGTCGACGTACTAAACAAACTATCTTATTAGTTCCTTCAATTCCATCATTAATTCGTGAAAAAATCAAAAATAGGATTCTTGTACCAGTATCCGACCAATCCGAAACGGAATCATCAGATGAAGAATTTGTGGAATGTTCATCGCTATTAGATCGTTTAAAAGTTGAACGTGAAGAAAGTATTCCCAAAACAAACGAAGCAGAAGAAAAATTTGTACAAACTGAGTCTACATCAAACAGTGACCAAGGCACTGGACCGGAGTCTGTTATTACTCGAATGGTTTCTACTAGCGATAATTACACAGAATGTGCTCTGATGACGTCTACACCACGTGACGATGCTAAATTTATTCCATTTGATGAATCGCTATTGGAGGAAGGCATTCGAAGAACTGTACCAAAAAAATTGAAAAAGTTTTTAGAGAGGAAACATGATGATTCCATGAGGTTAGGTATCAGTTTTGATGATGATGGCTACCTACATGAGGAAGATGAAGAAGTCAATAAGTATGATGAATTTGATAGAAAGGTCCACAGCTTCGATCATTCGTTTGCTGAGAATATTCAAGAGTCGATTTGGAGTAGACTAAATGTCTTTACATAAGCCTCGCTGTTGCATTGCTCGCTATTGCATTCCGTACACACGCTGCACTTACACATAATCTCACAACTGAGTTGCTAAACTAGGCAAAAGAATTAAATAAAAAGCGAAATTTTTAAAAGCGAAGAAAAAGCAAAAATAGACACTTTAAAAATTTACATGATCTTTATTAAAGACAACTTAAATGAAAAAGTTATTCCTTCAGAATTATGACAAAGCTAAACAGAAAGGGGAAAGGTTCCCCGTTTCAGTATAACGTACAACGTAAAGATAAATTCTATTGTCGGTTACAATTTACAAAACGACCACTATACAGTTATTAGGTAATGAGATAAAAAAAAAACATCTTCAATTTTTTAGTGGTACTCTGATAACTTGTTAACAAAGCTTCAGTCTAGCAGCTCAGTTAGAATTTTCATTTTCATTCAGTCAAATTTCGAGTTGGGTAGTCACCATAAATGTGTTTACCTTCTACGATGACTATCTACTCAAAATCTGTTTTACATACAGCAAGGACGCTTCTCGCTTTTACGTTACTTTTTACGTATCGCTTTTCGCTTCTACGTCCATGCACATCAACTAAATTTATAATCTCATCCCCAGGCATTTATATTTTTCTACATGTGAAGATATTCGCATGTAAAAAAAGCAAAATGCCCCGAGGACGAGGTTTCCAAACATTATTTAAGGTATTAGACTATTTGCATTGCATAGACTCTGAAATATAACTGATTACCTGCAGTGATTACCTTTAAGTTGGTCGCATTTATTTCATAGATTTGGAACATCAAAATATCCAAGATATTTAAAGGAGGTACTACTTCGGTCTAAATTTTGTTGTTTTAGAACTGTGCAAAGATGTAACCAATATAATGTTATCAGTTGAACTATCGTGAGTTCCACTGTAATAATATTTTAGATCTGTTCTAGCTAAGGACACGTTTACATGGAAAATCGTTGCGGGCGAAATGAACTGTCATGGCTTCTGTGATTGGTTAAATTTTT
>JAUCNQ010009127.1:0-14017 GCA_032352715.1 Bougainvillia muscus | reverse complement strand
AGAAAGGTCTCTTTTAATGTAATATACACTGTAATCGACTTTAAATAAGAATACAATACAATACAATACAATACAATGCGGAACGCTAAAAGAAACTACGTTTCCGCTTATCTACGAACGACGGAAACTCCGAAACTGAGTCTACTGTCATAATATTCTAAAGATAATTTGTGCAGGTTCCACAAAAGCAGCACCTGATAAAGTAAAACGTTTTCCCTCCTAGCATAAAGACAAAAAACAAGTTCACTTTCAGATTGTTCTTAAATCTTTTCTCTGTAAAAGTTTACATCTTATCTTAACTCCATATCTTAGTGGTTAATGCCAACCTCAATCCCAGTTTTGGGATCAAGGTTGAGGTAATACAACGACAATTCTGCTGATAAGAAAATAACACGAAGCATCCAAATGACGAATCAACAGTTATTAAGTTATAATACATCTAGAAACAGAATTAGCCATTTTATCCTGAAAAAAAACTTATAAATACTTGTCACTGCATGAAAAGTTATGTTATCCTTTAATGATTTTATCAAACAACCTGGTGAAATCTGGAGTTTGACTCCAGATTTCAGTAGGTTATTTGATAAAATTCTTAATGTTAAACAAGATTTATTCACACAGTGCGTAAAGTAAGAAAAGAAATAATTACTAGAAAACAAAGAATAGACACAAATCTAATTCTTTGGAAATATGGTCAATTGTGAAAAATATATCACAAAAAAAATATTTCTCTGTAAATATTTGCAACATCACGACGTCAGAGTAACAAACATAAACCAACTTTTTTGCAAAACTGGATACAGAAAAACATGTTAAGAACAACAAAAATATAATACTATAATATTAATAGAAACAAACAAATAAGGGAGGTTATCAAAAATTCACTTTATAAATTCCAATTCATTTTTCACCCAGATGAAGTCTCATTGTGCATACTATTTATGCACAATGGCACTTCTTCTGAGATGAATGTCAAACGATTTGTAAAACGAATTAAAGCGAATTTTTTAGACGAACCCTAACGATAGACAGTTTCACCCATCGATAGTAACGATTTGTTAAAACTATGCCAAAAAATCCCACAGGATGTGTACAGAAATCATATTAATATAGTTTTTAATGTAGCCGAGGAGTACTTTTATAAATAGTTTCTCAGCATTTAGACTGGAAAACACGAGACGCACTCCATACATCCAAGGACGATATAGCAATGTATTTAATTCTACCACGAATGGATGAGAACAGGCAAAACGCTTAAAAATAAATCAGAAGTTGTATTACTTCACATCTGAAAGGAGGCGCGTAGGGAAATTGTCCAAGATCCTTCAGGTTCATCTCATAAATTTGCTTTAAATTTGTTTAACAGATCCTTTAATTTTCATCTCAAAAAAAGTATCATTTTGAATACCAAGTATGCTCAAAGCCACTTCTTCCGGATGAAAATTGATAGGAATGCAGTAAATTTATGAAGCGAATTTTTAAGACGGTTCTTTAACAACCTAGAGCAATTAAACTACAAATGTAGAAGTCACACAGCTTCCAATACCCAAAATTTAAGTTATTACTGACAAAAAATTTACCACAAATGATACGCAAATCTCATCACTGTTTTTCAGATGCATCTCTTTTTCATAAGGGACCGTAAAAAACTTCGTATGCAAATTGGTACCAATTTTCAACAAAAAAAGTGTCTTAGAGCACGTTTACATGAAGACTTTCTATAGGCGAAATGAACTGTCATGGCTTCTGTAATTGGTTAAATTTTTCCGTCGGAAAAATTTAACCAATCACAGAAGCCATGGCAGTTCATTTCGCCCGCAACGATTTTCCATGTAAACGTGTCCTAAGTGCATACTTAGTATGCACAAAGATACTTCTCCTGTGATGAAAATGGTGGGATTACGGTTTTGTGGACAAAATGGATCTGGAAATGGATTTGCATGTCATTAAAACCATTCAAATAATACGTTAGTAGAAACTTTTTATACTAAATATCAAACAATACTAAGTCATACAGAAGACTTTGTCTTTTAAAAAAACAAAATCGAAAATAAAGACACGGTACAAGAGCATGGTTTACTTTTTCTACGTCACAAGTTTACTGCGTCAAATAAATTGTTCGGGAATCAATCGAGAAACGAGAATCGAGTACACAAGCGAACTGGTAAGCATGAAGATAAGCAAAGACCCGGACATCACTTGGTATGTTAGTATTACTTGGGACGAGGGTAGAATTCTACCTTTATTACACCACGTTTTAAATAATAGACCTGAAGTAGATAAACAAAAAGCGAAGAAACTGACAACGAAATCCGTAAGGGAGAATATATCAATTTTCATTCACGAGTGTATTTGTGCATACTTTTACACGAAGACACTTTGTCCGAGATGAAACAGCTCTTCAGTACATAGGTACATGTTTATATGCAAATGAAACACTATATTTTTGCCCCACATTTTAGCCTACTTTAAGTAGTCTATATTCGGCCCAACTCTATATAAAACTTAAATCTCCACACCAATAGGACAAAATACTAAATATTTTTAGAAATGTGTTTTAGAAATTTTTACGAAGCACTCGTAATTAAATACTATTTTAGCACATTCTGTCGTTACAAAAAAGAAAAACAGAATACGGAAATTTCCAGAGAACATAATGAAAACACTAACGAAGCTTCTTAGGGACCGTCCACAAAATTCTTATCGATATGAATATTTTCATCACAGAAGGAGTGTTTTGTGCATACTTAGTATGCACAAAAACGCTCCTTCTGTATGAAAATTGATACGAATTTTGTGGATGGTCCCTTAACCAATCATAGAAAACGCAGAAAAATCGACATATTACGAATCAGATTACATATTATTATTTGTGACTTTTAGAGAAAATCTATTCGATATTTTCTCTAAATGTCAAATGATATTCCAAAACGAATTATCCCGATTTAGATGCAGTGAAACTTCGTATAGTACGAATAAAACAAAAAACTAACCCTTACACTACACATAATCCAGGTCTTTTCCTTTTCTTTGGAAACACACACACGCACACAAGAAAAACTAAGAAACCAACTTGTGTTGGTAAGAAAAAAGATGGAACGAAAAAAAATTCCCCCAAAAATTATCACGGAATAAAAACCCAGTGATATTTTGAAATTAAATTATATCTGTCAATAGCCTCTTTCTGTTAGACAGCAATTATAGAATTGTCTTATCAATCGGTATTATAATTCATATCATTTTAACCTCAGGAAATACATATCTCTTTTGAGATAAAAGAGAGTTTATGCACAGTCTAATCTACAACGGCAACGTAGAACTCGCCTTTGTGTATATAGGCTACATGCATTCCATTCTTCAGGATGGAATGCATGTAGCCTATATGCACAAAGGTAACTACAGCGTTGCCGTCGTAGATTAGACTGTGCGTACATTCGATAAATATGATCCCTTTGATTGCTATATTCCTACTAAAAGTGCATGATTTGTATGTGTACATTATTTTAATCAGCCAACGACAAGTTTTAAGAAAGTTCCGGCTAATGTCTTTCAAAAATCTTTTCACATTCACCACAGAAATATATTTGTGCATACTTGAAATGTCAGGATCTCTTAAAACATGTGGCTGATTAATATTTCTGTGCACCCTGTAAGTTCTTCATTTTGGAAAAAATATGCTTAAAAATAAATATCTCTTTCGTATATCAAATAACTTAAACTTCTCGTAGAAAATTCTCATATAAAATACACTTGACCATATGAAAAAAAAGACTTTTTTAGGGACCGTTCACAAAATTCGCATGGAAATTCCTATCAATTTTCATTCAGAAGAAGTGTTTTTGTACATACTTAGAATTCACGAAGACACTTCTTCTGTGATGAAAAGGGTAGATTTCTGATGTGAATTTTGTGGACGGTCCTTTCAAGTAAATCAAACAATGATAGGGAGATGATTGAAAAGTCATTTCCCAACATTATCAATATCGTCCTAACTAATGCATCAGTTTGTTTTTAACAAAGAACCATGTACATCAAGGACAAGGATTCTCGCAAAATCTTTTATAAGGGTTTGTCTCAAAAAATCGCTTTAATTCGCTTCACAAATCGTTTCATCTTCTTGCACCTCAGACAAAGTGTTATTGGTGCATACAAAGTATGCACAATAACACTTCATCTGATATAAAAATTGACAGGAGTGGAGCGAATTTATAAAGTGAATTTTTGAGACGAACCAGTAGCATCATAAGCATTTTATTGGGTCCGACAACACAGAATTGACTGCCGGTATTTAGATCAAAAGGACGCACTTAATCCATAGATCAATCTACGACCAAATATTCATTTTAAATCAACCTGCCAGTAACAGATTATACTCACAAGCGAAATACTTTTACCCATTCCCCCAAATGAAAGATAACCATGGTAGTACGGGGGCATTTATTCTGCGGCATAACTGCCATGCAAATTGTTACAAGATTACCATTGTATGATTTCTTTCGGTACTCCCTATCTGGTGAACTTGACAGATCCTGACAAAAATCGTAGATTAATCTCGAGGTTGAGCGTTGAAAGACAAGTACAATGGTCACAGCTATTTGTTAATAAATATGTCTTGGTATATTTACAAAAAATGTTCGAAGTCCAGATAAAAATATATATTATTTCTTAAATATTCTTCATATTACATGGCTTCAAACAACACACACACATATACGAAACAGTAGGAGATGCACAAGACGGATTTGAAGCTATGTTAAAGATGTGGTACAAAAATAACCACCATTCTTTTTTCTACTATTTAAAATAAGGAATTGTCTGAAAATCTATGGTTTTCACCTCAGGAGAAGTGTCTTTATGCATATTATAAGTGCAATTATAACATACTTCTCCAAAGATAAAAATTAAAATAGTTTATGAACAAAATTTTAAGACCATCTCCAATGTTACACTATGAACAATTATTGACTGTCCATTTCAGATCCTAAGGGACCGTTCACAAAATTCATATTGGAAATAGAAGTGTCTTTGTGAATAATTGGTATGCACAGAGACCCTTCTTCTAAGATAAAAATGGTATGAATATCGATACAAAAAGGTTGTATAGCTTTAGAGAAATTTCATTTCTCATTTATATCAACCAGCAAATAGAAAAATAACTAAGGGGCCTCCCACAAAACTTGTATGGAAATTTGTATCAAGCATCTTGTAGAAGGAGTGCCTTTGTACATACTTAGTATGCACAAAGACACTTCTTCTGTGATGAAAATAATACGATTTGAGACAAGAATTTTGTGGACAGTCCCTCTATAATTGTGACATATTGTCTGAAACAAATCACTTGTAAACAAGAGAACACAAATTAATGAAAATACAACTTATATACGTAGTCAACTAGAATACAGGAGGATACCATTATGAACGAAAAGTTACCATGGACTATTCTACATATTTTAGATATTGACAAAACTTGTATATCATTATATGTATATAACTCCAGTACGTCATTAAAGTAAAAGTTAATTTTAAATGCAATGCCAAAAAAAGAAAAATATCTTACTCTTCTATGTTAGAAAAAACATGAAAACAACATGAAAAGCACTAACATACATCAGAACAAAACCAAGTGGTGGAACATGTTAAGGGAAGGAACCTTCTACAAAATTTCGCTTTAGAAATTTGTTTAATTGATATCAATTTTCATCTCAGAAGAGTCGTTGTGCATACTTTGTATTTTACTTTAATGTAGAAACTTTCGCGAGGGAAAAAATCGCGACATATTTGGGATTTGCTTTCGCGAAGACATGCTTTCCAAATATTTCGCGAGAATAAAATTTCTTGGATAGGAAATACGCTGATCGATAATGACCTGGATGTGTCAATTCTTCAATCAAACGTCAACGAAACTGCTGCCAGACTTTCATTTATGTGTATACATGAAAATTAAACAATTTGTGAAACGATTTAAAGCGATTTTTTGAGACGAACCCTAAAAGAAGTTCGGGATTTTAAGGATCTTTTTATAATGTCCACAGATTTCTGATTATTTATTCTTGTTGAACTTTCCAATAAGAACAGGTTACCAAAAATACCTGAGATTCTACTTATTCTGTGCATAAGGTCCCTTATGATAAAATAACGGAACAGGGTTAAGAATTAGAACTTTATTCACAGCAGAATATAAGATTTTTAATCATAGTAAGTTAAATTTTACTGAAAAATTCGTATCAAAAACCCTTTCGTTTTCAGATACGAATTGTGTGTAGACGTAGGTGTAATATTACATACTTTGTAGTATGCACAAAGACACTTCTCCAGAGGTGAAATGAAAAAATTTATAAGACAATCTTTTAAGGAACCGTCTCAGAAATTCGCTTCATAAATTCGCTTCATTCCTGTCAAATTTTCATCTCAGATGAAGTGTTATTGTACATACTTTGTATACACAATAAAACTTATCTTAGGTGAAAATGAAGTGATTTGTGGAGCGAATTAAAGCAAATTTTGGAGACGAACCCTAAGACATTAGAAACAGGTATATTTCTGACGTAAAGAAGAAACCAAATGTCTTGCTCCTTTGTATAAAATAAAACCACATGACGAAGAAATATTTAATAATGAAGAACGAACAGGATGACACATGCACTTTTAATTAACGGAGGACTTGCTATGCATCAAACAGCACTTTTTTAGCACAGCAAGACCTCAAAGGACACATGTACACATACACATTAGCCTCACTGAGTGTAAATCACTGTAAAATAAACACTAACAAAGATATTATATTCTATAACTCTCTTTCACATGTGTGTATTTATTAGTAATTCAAACCTAACTCATTCACAAACATGAATTTATCTTTAAAACATACGAATTACTTTGAACATAGAACACTTTATGGTGGAAGCGTGCATTTTGTATATTACAAGTGACATCCAGCGTCACTTACTGTAATCACAACACCTAGAAGAATAAATCAATCAATTTAATACACTTATTCATAAAGTGAATCATCAATTACAATCTACTAACATTTAAGCTCGTGCAATTAAAGCCTTAGGTTTTTCGTCTCGTGCTACTTTTTCATCTCAGAAAAAGTGCAAATGCAAATTTTTCAGAGATGCCACTCATATGTTCTAACCCGGGCAGAAGATTTGCTTTGGTTAGTATCTCCGTGAGGGCCCACCTAGGTTGTTGACGAGGGAATGTTTTTTGGAAATTTGATACCTGGGGTAGAATCGTTGGAAAATGACCTTTCTGAGTATTTCCTATTTGAGAAAACTACTTCTGTTTGTTCAGTTTTTAGCTGTCAAAGTCGCATTTTGGATACAGAGTCTCTTGATCAATCACCCTAACAGCCGGAACGAACCAACTTGAAGTCTCCAGCGGCCGGAGCTTCCGACCAGGGCCGGAAGAGTAGCATCTCCGATCTATATAGGGAAGTTTTGAGACGGTTCTCTGTAGTAGTTCTTTCTTGTATTAATCCACAAAAATAATATCGCAAATTTAACGCTGCAGAGTTGTTAAAGCGTGTATGACCATTTTTAACATTATGCTTGAAAGGGTTAATCCAACCAATTTTCAACTTAGAAGAAGTATTAACACGATCTCCGATACTAATTTTATGGACGGTTCCTATATAATCAGAGCTAAGGACCATCAACAAATTTCTTATGACAAATCGTATTTTCATTCAGAAGAAGAGTTTTTTTGCATACTTATTCTACACAAAGACACTTCTTCTGTGTCGAAAATGAATGCGATTTTTGATACGAAATTTTGAATAAGTAATTCGGTGAAAAAACACTACACTTACTATGTGTATGGCGGTGAATAATTATTGTATTAATATGGTTTACTTTGGTCTTTACCACGTTTCAATTGTACTTTTAGTCTTTTAGAACCAATACTAAAACCATGCATTGCATTTATTGCACTTTGAGCACTTATATGATTATCATAGCTCACAAATCCTATAAAAAAAACGACTTAATATGTTCAGAATATGTTCAAATTATGTTTCTAAATTCGCTTCATATATATATTAATTTTCATTTGGAAGAGGTGTCTTTGTACATATGCACAATGACACTTTATCTGAGGTAAAAATGAAACAGATTTGTGAAACGAATACCTTAAGTGTATCTTTATTTCAAAAAATGTCAATAAAATGAAAAACAAGAACAGAAGATGTATTGCTTTAAATGCGCCATTGAGTACCTTTGCATTTCTGCTACAAAATGAGTAAGTACAGTATATAGAAAAAGAAGTTTGCTGTGTACAAATTACCATTACAACCCAAGTAGTTATACAGGTTAAAATCGGCGTCGACGGCGAAATGTTTGGAATTTGGGGTCCCAGATTCTCCAAAAACGCAATTGCTGGGACACAAAACACAATTTCCAGTTAAAACCCATTAGAAATCCCTGGAAGGTTTATAATAGCGCTGTGAAGATGTTTCTACTCACAGTGGGCAGAGAGGCCTTATCCCCCCTTAATAAATCACCCCCTCCCTAAAAAATCGTCCCACCCCCACAACATTTTGCGACCTGCAGCATCGCTGTCCCCGCATGTGTCTTAATCCTAACAGCAAACTAACGCCAAAGAAAAAGAGCTTAACATAGTATCTGACACATAATTCTCCTTTGATATTGAGCTCAAGAGAAGCTTGGCTTAGCTTGGTGTTGAAAGAGGAATAACCTGCAGTTATTAGTTACCTCATTATCGAGGGGTTCCCGGTTCGAATCCGGGTCGAGGATCTTCTCTGCGCCACATCTCTGGAGGTACTGCGGTGAACCTGTTCCTCTGTAAAGTGGCTATTGCCATGTTTCAGAGTCATAGGGTTGTTAAAGCTCAGTGACGGATTAACAACTTGAGAGGGCTTGATGTAACTTCTCCCTTGGCTAGTGGTGTTGCAGAGGAGAAGTAGTGATAGTCTTGGGAGAGGTGAAGAAGTTAAAAACCCAAAACAACTCAACCTTTTGGCTACTTTAAGGAAAGAGAATGTTTCCCAAAACAGGTCAATTCCCCATTTTTAAATCACGCCCTCCCCCCTTTTACCTATCCCCCTTAATATCTAAAATTGTCCCCCCCCCCCTCTTGGGAATCCTCCCCCCTCCCCCCCCCCCTTAAATATGTCCTTAGTGTGGCGTCTTTTTTGGATCGACGAACGCAAGTCTTTAAATTTTGCTTCCCCCATCTTGAACCAGTTAACATCAATAAAACATTTCATGGCAGACGAATGAAACGGGCATAGTAGTCAATGATCAAGGATGGTAAGAAAAATAGTAAGAAAACGGCTGTATTCTGGCCACTTGAGTAGTTAAATAAGTTTTTGAAAACTTTTATATATTGGATATTATAGTTCATTTTAACAGGAAAAGAATTCATGAAAATTCATGAAAATACCGTAGCTCATTCATAAAAAATGAATGACAAAAACTTACCAAAACATTTGCTAAGCAGAGTTGGTTTATCTATAAATACTTTGGCGCTAATGACATTTCCAAACGGCATAAACGTTTGCATAAGGTCTGCATCTGTAAATTCAGGTGGCAGATGATATATGAACAAATTAGCTCCTTCTGGACCTAAATCATAAAAAACACACATTAAGGGAACATTCACAAATTTGCATTGGAAATTGTCTTAATTTTAGAAAAAGTGCCTGTACAAAGGACCAACCGCAGGTGATATAGTTCGGATGCAAAATCTTAACACAATTTCAAAAGTAATTTTCAAATTATTAGAACAGTATCCAAGAACAACAAATTTTTGTCGCATCAGATATTCATTACACTGCTTAAAAGGAGAACTAACGTCAAAATTAGCCTTATAAATTCGATCAGTGTAGCTTAATTTGCTAATTGTTTGCTATTTGGATCAAAAATATACTGTTTTTCTTTTGAACGGTGTCCACCATTTGAGCATAATATTCCCTGGCTCTCCGTTATATTATCTGTAATTGTGACGTCACATGCTCATGTGCATTAAGCAGTGCAGTGAAGCAGTGCTGTTGTAGAAAACCAAAAATGATTTAAAAATATAAAAAAAGATATCATAAATGTTGTTATATGTCTTTAAAGAATAGATAAATTTGTACCTACAAGTAGAAATCTAACCAAAGTTTCAGTCTATAGGGCTTCGGGAAAAAATAAAATGATGTTGATTTTCTCGTTAAATGTTAAAAGTTTTTTTCAACAAACTATACATTATTTTTTTTTGTTGAGTGTTTTTATATGTTTTTTATACACAAGAAAAACACTAATTATGTACTAAATAATGATATAGACACATTAACGATTTCCCAACCCCCCGTTTATTTTGCCCACCCCCCCCCCGTTTATTAAATTTGAAAAAAATTCTCAACACCCCGTTTATTTTGACCTCCCCGTTTATTTGGCAGGTAAGAGTACTGTTGAACAATATCTGTGTATAAAAAGCTCAATAACGCGCATTTTTAAAGGTTTTCAATTAATTAAAGCGTATATAGAGATTCTCTAATAAAATATTTTTTAGATGTTAGTTCCTTTAATGAGAATAAAATCTACTATTATTACTATTATTACTATGAATATTTATACAGGATAGGTATTTTAGTATATTTACAAACTGCATTACAAATACGTCCTGTTTTTGTGTTTTTTTTAATAACATATCTTACCAAACCTACCTTCTTTCTGTGGTTGTATAGCCTGTTGTCTCTGAACCTGACTGTAACCTTGTGGAAAAGCCGCTGAAACAGGAAAATAATAACTAATATGATACTACATTTTGTATACTTAAGGTGATTTTTTGTTAACTTATGTCATAAAAAAACATATTGGGTGTTTTTGACCTTTTACTGAATGTTAAGGGACTTTCGACAAAATTCGTATCGCAAATCGTACCACTTTATGCAAAAAGATACTTCTTCTGTATGAAAATTGATACGACTTTCCATACGAATTTTGTGGGATTAAAACAATGATTTTGTGATATATTTACAAATATTGCTCCTGAAATCAAATGTCTTTCCCTCGGTATTAACATTACCCCAACATCGATGAAAAGAATAAGAGTTGAAGAAACAATATTTTATAATCCAAGTAAATTGACCTAATTATTCTGACTGGTAGGGTAAAGTTTTTCAAATTCTAATATATTAAAGTCGTATATAAAACCGGATTAAATCTCCATACTCGATCCAGCATTGAGTTTTCATGCATGAAAATACTATTTAAATAACAACTGTCTATAGTTACAAGGGATCTTCTACAAATTTGTATGGAAATTCATATTAATTTTCATTCAGAAGATATGTATACACTTTTTCTGTGATGAAAATGGAATGATTTACGATACAAATTATGTGGGCGATACCTACGTCAAAAGATTACTTATAGTAGGACCCTCAAAAATATGGTTTATAAATTCGCTTCAACGCTATCAATTTTTACCTCAGATGAAGTGTTATTGGGCATATTTTGTATGCACAATAACACTTCATCTGTGAAGCGAATTGAAGCGAATTTTTGACACGAGCCCTAAGCATTCTAAATAATTCTAAAATGGTACAAATGCTATCATTTTAAAAATTTCATCTATGGACTATCTGTTGTGGACTTGTTTTTAACATTAAACGAAATACTACAATCATTGATACAAAACAACACATCGCAACAAAATAATTCACAATCCTTGATTTTGAATATACACTAAATGCTGATTGACAAGTTTTGCTTCCCATTCAATGCTTACGTGGATGGTTTCTAAGTAGAATATGCATCAATACACTTCAGGCACAATTTTACATGTATTTTACACTAATTCTGGATGGCTCCTTGAATGAAGACAGGTTTACAATGACATACATATAACTTACTATGATATTTATACACACAATAATACTACTGATAATAAGTAAAATTTTGCTTAAGGATCTGTCCGCAAAATTTCATAATTGATTTTAACTTTATCAAAGGATGGACAGAGACGCAGTGGCGGATCCAGAGCTTGAAAATAGTAGGCAAGTACCTACGAAGAAGTGTAAAACAATTAAAATTTCAAAGAAATTTTAATTGTTTTACACTTCTTCGTAGGTGTTTGCCTACTCCTGTATCCGACCCTGAGACAGACAAAGACACTTCTGGAAATGAAGCAATTTATGAAATGCATTTTTCAGACAGTCCCTGCAGGAGATTCCACAATTTTGATTTCGAAATCCACAAGATTTTAAAATTCCTGTAACATACCATCTAAACTGAGCTGTATTTAAAAAATAAGAACATAAACATGCACAAGAATGTGAGTTTTACATAGAAAAATTCTAATACAATAAATTCACAAAACTGCACAACTGAAGAAAGTTTGACACAAACCATTTATTAGAAAATACAACACCTTTACTTGCAACATTTCAATGTACCTGTGGAACATATAAGTGGAATAAAATAAAACCATGGATATTCATGTTGACATTTGTTAAAATATACGTCATAACATGAATTCCCTGGGTATAAAACATACAATGGTGACGACATACACGCATAATTCTTTACATTCAGAATGACTCAAGGTACTGCATATAAACAAGGTTGACCTTCCACTAGAAAATTCAAGCGTCACAAATATTTGATCAAGACATCAGATAATAATGACATGACAACACAAGAAATGTCTTCATAGTTCTTTATATCGACTTTTATACGATTGGATTTTCTCGAGGAAAGCACTTGAACTCAAGGTCACGTGTGAACACAAGAACAACCATCAAATGTATACGAAATTTGATCAGAATGAAAGTTGACAAGTTAATGTTGTGAATATCAAGTTTAGTCTTTACTTCAAAAATTAGAAAGGTTGGGGTTAGTATTAAAAAAGTTTAACTTTAAGTTGTTTTAATCATTTCAGTATGATTCATCCCTGTCAATTTTCATCTCTGATGAAGTGTTATTGTGCATACTTTGTATGCACAATAACACTTCATCTGAGGTGAAAATGATGCGATCTGTGAAGCGAATTTAAGCGAATTTTCAAGACGAACTCTTAAATGTCGTTGTGCAAGTGAAGTTGTAAGGCAAATCTTTGAGACATATCTTCATTATAAATTTGTATTTTAGAAATAATTCTGGCGAATAGCATTCATTTCTTGATTATTTAACATTTTAAATCATTTTGAAATTATATTTATGCAAATGTTTTCAGTCTGAAACGAAAATAGAGTAATATTTGAGATCTTAGCATATTTAATAACATTACTGAGCATTAAATGGTTTTAATTTTGCAATATTACAATACCGTATTTACTCGAATGAGCGCCCCACTATTTAGTAAATTTTAGTTAATACTAAAAAGGACATAGACATTGAAGTTTAAGCTTAATATTACTAACTGATTTTCTTTTCTATTGACAGGGTTTCTCTGTTCTGTTGTAAAATTATTTTGAAGCTCTTTTCAAAAACAATTATGAGCACCCCCTCGAATGAGCGTCCCCTAGAGGTCCGAGATTTAAATGAGCACCCTTGGCGCTCATTCGAGTAAATAGGGTACATGAATTTTAATTAATTTTATTAAATTTAAGAGATAACCATGAATATATTAAATAAATATTTTTTCTTACTATTGTCTGATGGAAATAAAATGATTTATAGAATAAAAGGATTTCCAGGTCCGTTCCAGGTCCGTTCACTTCTATTAGTCAATAGAAGGATAATGAAATAGAAATAGAATGCAACCATACTCCCTTAGTGTTTTACTTGGGTCATTTAAGTTTCTAAACTTGTTTTAAAAGTTAGGGAGTTTAAAATTCCTTGTTTTCTTAGGCTTAGGTTTTCTTAGGAACTGTCTCAAAAATTCGCTTTATAAATTCGTTTCATTCCCGTCAATTTTAATCTCAGATGAAGCGATTTGCAAAGCGAATTAAAGGAAATTTTTTGAAATGAACCCCTTATTCTTTATGCAACTTGCAAGGGATTTACAGGGTCACCATAGCGCCCCCCCCTTTTGCAGGGTGGGAGGACCAGCGTTAACCAGGGGGGGG
>JAUCNQ010009016.1:0-14020 GCA_032352715.1 Bougainvillia muscus | reverse complement strand
CGGAAAAATTTAACCAATCACAGAAGCCATGACAGTTCATTTCGCCTATAGAAAGTATTCATGTAAACGAGTTCTAAATCCGTTAAACTGACTATACACAATCTTTTTTGAGCAAGAATGGGGAAAGAAAGGAAAACATATTTGTGGCGGTTCGAACTCTGTTCAAAACATCAAAGATACTCTTGGTAGATCACTGCCATACATCAATCAGATACAACTTAATTACTTCCATTCTCCATGTTATTGACTAGGTAATATTGTATTATGAAAATAACCCTCAACGTGACTTCTTTTATGTACTTGTAATAGTCAATCTACTTTCTCTTATACTTGCATTAATAACTAACATTTTCGATTGAGCACTTGAGATAAAGAGTTTATAATTGTTATACAAATAAACCTTTTCATTGGACAATATAAAAAATAAACTGGAATAAACATCATAATTATTCAATAACATATTGATGTTATAATTGCCCAAATTAAAGCTTTAAATTTAATCTTGTTTATTAACCGTTTTTATACAAATAAAACCTTTTCATTGGAAAATATAAAAAATAAACTAAAATAAACATCATAATTATTTAATAACATATTGATGTTATAATTGCCCAAATTAAAGCTTTGAATTTAATCTTTTTTATTAACCGTTTTTGTGGTGAGAAAAAGTGGTGAGAAAATAAAATTTGTTAAAATGATTGGTGTCATACTTTTTGTTACCAATATAAAAACGGTATATTTATTTATGACGTCAAAAAAGCCTCTGCTTTTCCTCACCACTGGCCACATGGTGCAAACAAGAAAAAAAATTGTAACCTTCATTGACATCAATCAATGTTAAAGAAATATAATAGCGCAGCTGGTGTATACATGATGTAAAAACCGGGTAGCAATTTAACGGCTTGATATTTTCGCCAAGTATAAAAAGGGCTAATCACCTTCGATACAATTGCAAGCCGCACCACATTTATCATAGAATAAGTGCATCTTTGTTCACACAACGTATTGATACGAATTTATACACCAATTATACACAATGCACCCTTTCGACCTGTTTTCCCCATGTATTATGTATAATTGATACTATATATTATTTGGTGTTATGTATTATAGGTGCCAACATGCATAAATGGACATGTATTATTGATTTTATAATATTGAAATCTGTGGAAGATCAAGCCATAGTCCAAGCATCACTATGAACATTCAATTTTTTGTTTCTGAATAGCTTTTTGTATGTTCTTAAGATACCTTAAAAATAACGACTTTGGGTCTCCGTTTTACTACTGCGACGAAGTAAATATTCTGAATCCGCCTATGGCAATCTTAATAGGAATCAGTGACGGATCTAGCCCTAGTCAGAACAGCACGATGAAGAATTAAACGTTTTAATTAAGACCCATTATCATACAAAATCAATTAAAAATGAGTTTCAGCATGCTTTCAATCTCCTTTCTATTGCTTTGACTAGGTAAAAGCATGTTCTGAGTCCGCCTCTGGGAATGATGTTTATTTTAGTTTAAAGCTCTCCTTGCAATCTGACCGTGAAAGTTGTAGTAGGAGGTTAGTTAATACCTTGTCTACACAAAATGGTCACACAAGCTTTAACAATCCTGCCTCAAAATGCTGCAGGATAATTAAAGCATATGTATGTCAATTAAATTGAAGGGTTAAAAATAAAAGGGAAAACGGTAGTTATACTAGGAGACATGACTATCATTTTACTTAGCACTTGTACTTAGTTAACTCAAGGACGTATAAAAAAGAAGCTGGACTGCGAACATAACAATGCCTATAATCTTCTCTATTATGCACACTCTTCTGTTGCATAATTTTAAAAAGTAAAAAAAATTTCCCGGCATAATTATTCGTAAGTAATATCAACCAGTCAGATTTGTCAATTATTTTGTCTAAACCAATTAGATTCCTTAACTTTTGTTTTCATTCACAATAAGGACATATAACAACTTTTAAGCTAGGAGGAAAAAATAGATATTTCGACCCTGAAACTGCTCTAATTTGAAGAAGTTTAAGTTTAAAAAACAACCACTGTAAGAAATAGTATAGATAGAACATGGAGAAAAAATGAGAAACTTGTAAATTAGATTATAACACTAGGGAAAGCAGCTCATATTGTAGTAGTAAACTCAGTAAACAGCTTAAAATCAAATATGCATGGCGCAAAATACAGTAGTGTCCCTCTGTTACACTGCAAGAAAGGTTATATCATCCCTTAACAATTTCATCACACGACCTGCAGAAATCCTTAACACGCCTAGACAGATCACTAGAAGATATTTAAAAAATCAAAGATGCATGGCACAACATACAATAGTGCCTCTCGCTCTGTTACAATGCATGAAAAGTTATATCATCCCTCCTTAACAATTTTATCACAAAACCTGCAGAAATCCAGTCAAGAAAAAATGGCTGGATTTCTGCAGATACTCTCTACAAATAAAAACTATGAATAAAGATGTTTATAAATGCATAATTTACAGTTTATGGACTGATAATAAGGGTACGATAAAGACTTTTCAGGTCATATAGTCTAATATGGACACTGAAAAGTCTATCATGCCACGGTACGTAATCTCAGAATTTCCAATTTGATTCTACCTTATGCAGGTAGCTTTGTTGTGGATAAAACGACAGTGAATCTACACTGATATCATAACAAATGAGGACTTCAATTTTACACGTAGCTAGCTACGAATATAACGACAATCCGTTTCACTCTAATACACAAAAAACTAAGGAATTTTAAGACAAATAAGCCCTGTTAAATGGCAAAATTTCAATATGTAGGCAATATGTAGTATTTTTTCGCAAGAAATAGTAAATAGGAAGCTCTGCAAAAACATAAAATATTGACAACTTTTGGAACACTGTCCCCGAAGTCTAACGAATGTCCCCTATAACTTTCTAGCTAAATCTCTCCCTTAGACCTATCACAACATGGGTAGATATCAGTTTAATCAAATAAAATCAAATATACAGAGATAAAGATCCATTTTCTGTCACTATATCTACACATAGTCCATATCTTAGTCTCTTTTTGTTTTGACTGTCAAACGTGACACACGTGCACCAATGTGTGATAAAAAACAACCAATCAGAGCTTAAAGATCATAACAAACCCGGTTTCTAAGCTTCTAAGCCATTAATGTGCTCATAATATCAAGAGGAATAGGTGTTAATGAGCTTAAATTACATCCGCTTTGATCCGCCATTTTGGGAATTGACCACGAAGTTTCAAATTAGCTAACAGAAGAGTGCGCTTCGCAAACAATTGCCGACGCAATGAAAAAAACAATGAACACAATAGCCATTATGAGCCGTTCGCAGTCCAGCTTCGCTCTTAAACGTCCTTGGTTAAATCGAGTAAGCAATATCTCAATAGGTATTTACGTACGGTCAGACGGTATTTCACAAGCTGCTGTGATTGATTTCTGCTACCTCCGTAGCAGAAATAAAACATCTTAATGATTAGTAATCACTCACAACATCGGCATTGAATAAGTTAAGTATAAGTAAGTAACATGTATACAAACATTATTGACTGAAAGGTTACCGAAAGTCGAAAATATGTCTCAACTAATCCAGATTGTATAAAAAAACAAAACCTTACTCGTTTCACTTTGTTCGTCCTCTATGCAGAGATATGTAAACATATATGTCTCATGCCAGATATTAGACGTAAATATTTTACTTTTTTCATATCCAACTTTTGCTGCCATTACAGAAAAGCAAGATATCAGACGTTGTTCTGCATTATCTAACCGGGTTGTGATATCAGAAGGTCTATCATAATACAGAGATATGAAAGCACTAACTAGATTCTTCCGCCTGACTTCCATTGCTATATGCAACAAACAAATCGAACCATTTAAAAATAACAACCCCCTGCTTCACTTTAATTGGTTAGAGAGTACATTTCTTCCTGTTGTGTGGAAGTTTCCACTCTCCTACGAGTAAATGTTTGGAAATCACTTCACGAAGGAGTGTTAGCAACCAGTAGAAAAAGGTAAGTCATTCATTCTCAGAATGACACTAGTTTCTTTTAATTCTGCACAGGTAGACTAGAGATATGTACACTATCACGCCACCAACGCAAAACACGACGCCATTATGTTTCATCTGATTCCGATAATAAAATTCCTCGTTCTCTCATCATCGATGCTGAAGGACGTAATTTACTACCTCTGTCGAATAGAACCACCAGCCACATCAGCTAGGCTTTGGTAAATTTGTGTCATTTGACAAACTCCTCCCTTATGCTACCACCCAGGAGACCGATAAATGCATTCGTGTTAAAATCATCCAAAATCATCAATATCATTATTACACAGAGTTCTATGGATGGCGTCAATAAAACATGAAACTGTCCATGTATGCTTTCTGTATAAGAGAAGGATCCGTATAGGTTTCTCGGAAAAATTAACCTTAGTAACATCCACCTGTAAAACACAAGCAGTTTGAATTGTACGACCACATATTAATGCGTGAGAAAGGCAGACAGCAATGCTCTGAAATTTATCAACGTGGTTATTATTGATTGTGTGGAAATTGCTCTAATGATCATCAATGGTTTGTTTATTTTGTTCTGGAAGAATGTGGGTTTCTGTTAATGCTAAAACATCAGTGTCTGGTAAGGCATCGTCTGTTTGAATGTCTATGGCATGTTTCATTAGTGATCTTGTATTAAGCAATGTCACAGTACAGGTTTCACCATTGTTGTCACATCTGATACGTTTCACTGGTGGTAAAACGCCGACTGTTAAAAGCCTATCGTATTCTACTGTAACGCTTTGATCTGCCCTAATCGCATTCTGCTGATAAGTTCTCGTCAAAAACAAGGACATGGTCTTGACTCTACTTAATGCAACATATATTTGACCACGCTTGAAACCTCTTTGTCTATCCCAATCAAGCATTAAACCTTGCTCGACAGGCAAGCATTAAAGGAAATTCTGTCCGTTTTATGATCGTAGAGGAAGATTTGTTAGACTTAGCTATGATATTAGCTGGACTCCTTTCAACAGGGACAAAACCATTACGCTTAGCAAAAACATCTTTCTGTGCAGCAGCTGTGCCCGATTTCGGGTCGTCAAATTTAATATAATTTTTAACAACAACATTTTCAGAATTTAAGGTCACCTTTTCATTGGTACCTATTTGGCCATTTATCAGTCTGTCTTCAACACTTATGTATGTAAATAACATTACCCTCGCTTTCACTTTAATAAGTAATGTGGAAGCCATACCACAAGTTTCACTTTGATTTCTATTCAGAGTCCTGTCTATTAAGGTCTGTGAAACATTTTTTGGTATTTCATCAAAAGCACAAATGAAGTATAATAAATTGTTGTTTTGATTTAACATGAATTCATTATGCCTGTTAGCAGGCGCATTTTCGGCAAAAATATGAAGGGCATCTAATGGATATTTAGAGTCACTTCTGGTACGGAACCGCGACTTCAGAAGTTCCTCAGTCTCATTGTCAATATTTACAGTCCGATGTTATTTAACATAGTGATAAGGCTGATCTCCCCTTTTTGCCTCATAACTTCATCAAGTTTAAATTTTCCCCATAAAGGATCAACATTTTCCATAACAAAATCACCATGGTAGGCTGAATATAAGCGGATGCCTTAATTGGTGGAAACTGATACAGTTCACCTGCAAATATTATGCTTTTTCCAGCAAATGGAAAATTAGGAGAGCACCCAAAGATTTCTACAAGGCGTTGATGAATATATTGCAGAAGCTTATTTGAAACCATGGATACTTCATCGATTATAAACAGGCGAACTTCAGCATATTTGTTTCTAAGAGTAAACCTGTTCTGGTTACTTAATTTGGAAAGCAGTTTTTCCATACTGGTTGACAGGTATATTTGGTCCGGAATGTATAGTATCTATATTTATGGCTGCTATGTTCGTTGGTGCAAGACGCAACACTCTTGATTTATCTGGGTCTTTGCCATGATAACTCAATGTTTTTGAAACAGAATTATATACTGATGTGATTTCCCAACACCAGCTTTGCCAGTTAAAAATATTAACAGGGGTTCTATTTTTCTAGGCACATGAGCCACCTAGCTTTTTACAGAATTTCTAGC
Source organism: Bougainvillia muscus (assembly GCA_032352715.1). Lineage (NCBI taxonomy): Eukaryota > Metazoa > Cnidaria > Hydrozoa > Anthoathecata > Bougainvilliidae > Bougainvillia > Bougainvillia muscus. Next base: position 7,896 of record JAUCNQ010009016.1, on the reverse strand, counting down.
CCATTTATTGGCAACAATAATACGCTGCTGTTTATTCAAAGAACGAATCAGTATATTGAGATCATCATCAATCAAGTAGGCACGAGTGCTTGCCGGAGAAGGGATTTCAGTACTTTTATTAAACAATTCTGCGTCGTTGTACGAATCATCACCAACTTCTTCCGAAGCAGTCAATAGTCTCTCTACTTTATCATTTTCATGTTCTGCAAATGAGTCTGGGTATGCGAGTAAAGTTGTTCTTAGATTTCTCAAGGCGGTTTCACCTACCTCAGTAAAGGGTTCAGAAATTATTTTATTTAATATTTTGTTATATATTATTCAAATACGCCCCGCTCATTTATTTTTTCTGTGTGCCTGTATTACACCCAAGATGGTGCGATTCTTTCCAAAATGTATAATACGTAAACCAATGGTGGTGTGCAAATCCTTCAGGGGAATTTTGAATATTAGCACAATGGTTCTGTAACATTGCTTTACTTTACGAAGTGATAAGGTTTCCTTAGTTGACATGAGAGGAATAATTTTGGGCAAAGTATTTGAAGAGTTATTTTCAGCAATCAGGTCATCAGTTAATACCTCTGGTTGATTATCATTGTCACCATCAAATCTTTTCTTTGAGTTGATGTAATAATTTGCCAAAAATTGGGCAAAACAAAGAGTATCAAGCAAGCATATTTCCCACCTTTGAAATTTGCATCTGGTCGGTCAGTATACCTGTTTATCATATTTCGTTTTAAAACGTCTTCACTCTCATCAGGTAATTGTCCTCTTGGCTTTTAAAGACACGATACCGATTTTCTTGCAGATTACTGTTAGCAAACAGAGGCGGATTTAGAACATGCTTTTACTTAGTCACAGCAGTAAGTGGAGTACTCAAAGTCATTGATTTTAATTTTATTATATATGTCGCTGGGTCTCTAAAGACCCAGCATCATACATAATATAATTAATAATTAGCAGTAATTATACCCCATCGCAATGCTCTGTCTAAGTCTAGATCCACCACTGGCAAAGATGACGCCGGGGAAAGTTTTTCTTAATCACAATTCTGGCATAATATGATAAACAGGTGCTTGAACAGAACATTCTCTCTTTGTATCGTACGCTCTAGCAATAGATTTCATTAGCTCAAATGTTGTTTTGTCTAATGTTTTTGCTTCATTTGCAGCATGCTGAATTACTTCTGAAGTCTTGTGTTCAGATTTAGAAAAATATGCACACATGTATGTCACAGCTTTATAGTGGTTAACAATAGTCTGCATGTCAAGACTTGCTTCCCATGCTGTTAAACCTTCAATAAAATAATTATTAACAAAACATGAAATGGGCGGCCTACGTATATGTACTTTCCTTGGGTTTAGATAGTCGTCAATAAAACCTTTGAAAGAGGAGAGAATTTGTTCGTTCTCAACGAGTTTCCTGGCTTCGGTACCTTTGTCCATTTAATCAGCGAGTAGCACGACAACAATTATTCTATCGGTAAAAAATTTACCACAAGCATATCTGCAAGGTATGTTTTTGTACTTCCGACAGAATTTAGAATGGCTATGCAGCTAGTAGGTCTTAACAAGCTCATACAAATGTTGGTTTATATTTCGTTCAGGCAAATGTACTCGTCAATGTTGTCCTTATTTAATTTAGGCTTACCTTTTATCCAAAGAAATGAGTGTATATGTGGGCTTCTCCGTAATTGAAATTCAACACTAATAGCGTAATACTAAACCTTTCCTAAAGGGCCGTTAATAATGATTTCTTTAAACAAAACTTCCACCTTTCACTAGATACTAAAAATTCTTTGCGATGAAGACAGGATTCATATTTAATATATTACAGCGCTCCATGTAAGACATGTTATCTATGTTGTGTTTGGTTATTGTTCCTCCCATTAATTTGAGAATAATTTCAACTAATTCATTCCATCGTAAATCTGCACAGGATAAGGTCATGAAATATGGAATACCTAATTGCTTTACCATTGCAAGAACTTCGAAAAGAAATAGTTTCCAATGTGCCGGTGTTACCATAATAGTGTTCATAAACTGATAGCCATCATCTACAGCTAGAAAGCATTAACACGCTCCCTAAAATTAGAAGACAACCCTGCTGCTGTGAGATTTGGACCTTTCCCTTTTTTTAATGCTATGTTTATTTGGCTGGAAAGTTTAACCTGCTGCAGAACCGAATGTGCAAAGAATATGTAATCAGTATCTCAGGCAAAACGTTGAGTGTAATTAAGTAAGTGTTGATTGAAATACTTAGAGGCACTTAGAGGAATCTCACGATTAACATTGTATCCAAATTTTCCGGACGAAAACACATGTGGAAAAACTAACTCCTCACACTGCCTATCAATTAAGATAGACAAAGGCCTCTTTCCTTTTCCTAATGCTATGGTCAAGGACTTTCATCTCCCACATGAGGAATACTGGAAATTATAACTGTGTCCGTGGAGCCCAAACGCAAACAATCTAATGGATTTTCATTGGTTTCCAAGTTAAGGTCTATTTCTACTGCTTCAGACTGTAAAAGATTTTCCTCCTCTAATTCTATGGACCTTTCGGTGGAAAAAATAATGTCATCGGAGATGTTTTCTGTAGCAATTATGACATTAGGATAAAGTGGATTATTAGATTTCAAGAATTGAAATGCAGCTTCAATATTTTGAGGCCTTACCCCTTGGAATTGTGATTGTCCAAGATACATCAATTTTCGTTTCAACTTTATAGTTACAATGCCATTAATATCTGCACCCCGTGGAAGGACTTTTGAGACCTCAGAAACATCAATTGGTATATTCCAAATTGCTCCTTTGATTTTGGGTATTTGCCCTTTAGGCATATACTTTACTAAATTAAATTCTCTTTGAAATTATTGTTTTTTTAAAGCTTGTTCAAGCAGGATAATTCATTAGGCAATGGGACTACATTTAACTTATTCCAAGCAGCCTGGCAGCCTGGCAGGAAATATTTCCCTTCAACAATGTTTTGTCACAAGTTTGGCAAATGTATAGCTGGGAATCATAACTTTCAACCAATGATGAATGGCGTTCAATTTCAACGGGATATTTCTCTGATTTAAAACATTTAACTGCGCCCCGATAGTGTATTCTTTCACAACAGATGCGGATATAAAACGAACATTCCGTGATTTTGAGCTTAAAATATGCAATTCTTTTTTCAGCGTTATTGAAATTTAATCGACGCCTGCTAATTCGAAGACGATCTGATTCTTTCACTTTTTCATGGTCAGGGGTATTTTTGATTTCAGCTAGGTAATTTTTTTTCGCCATCTTGTCTAGCTCTTTCACAGCACCATGCTTTAGTGTATCCTTTATTTCTGCTCGATAGAGGAAATGAACATCATTATTGCGCTCCTAAATGATCTTGTGTTTGTGTGTATTCATTATTTCTGCTCGATAGACAGAATGAGCATTTTTATCACGTTCCTTGATAGCAAAGTGTTTTGCAGTATTCTTAAGTTTGTCTCGACTGGCAGAACGAGCGACTTTAGCATTCTCTCTTGTTGTTTCTTGTTTCGAAGCATGTACAGGGCCAGACAAAATTCTCTTTGAGGATGATTCGACAGAAGCATTTACACAGTATACTTAAACAAATGGGATTTCATAATGTAAATGCCCAGAAACCGAAAATTGGAATTAAACTTCAAATAAGTAGTATTCTACTTGCTTGAGAGAGTAAAAATTCAAAAGCACATACGAGCCTGTTGGATCATTGCAGATATTACCATTATCGTTGCGACTATGCGGATCAAATATAAAATAGTTTCTTTTATTCCAAATAATAGCAGTCGTATACCCAGCAGCAATGAATAACTCCGTTACTCTTTTCTCTGTTCTGAAATATTGCCCATAAAAATCTGTAATAATTTGCAGCAGTCAAAACACCTGGAACATTTTCTTCCATGCTTATTTCAAATGAATAATCGTTAAAAGGGATATAACGTGGTATTTCAAGAAATGCACCAGTTTTTTCAAAAATACTGTCCCCATTAATAAGAATATTCTCTAAATCACTAGATATCCATAACAATGCACGGCGTACTAAATTAAAGCAAATAGCAAACATCGAATTACACATGCATTGCGCTCCTGCTGTACTACCAAATCTAGGATCTCCTTGGTGAAAGTATGCCTTAATTGTCTTAAGGATACTATAAGTCGGTCCAGGATTAGTTTCGACATCCCCTGATCATAATTAATAACCCAAGGACAGCTGTAGCTGATGACATGCCTCCTAAGAAGTGAGCAAAGAATCTCTGAAAATGAGAAAAGCCCTCATATTCATTTGGCAATGCGTTTGCGCCCGACTGCTTGTTGTTCACGCTGCTGCGAAAGCTGTAAAATGGATTAATAGCTGCACAAAGCCTCTAATGTAATCATCTTTTAACGGTGTGGTTCGTGGTGTGGTGCGGCGTTGGGTGCACCTCTCGTGTTTATAAAATTTTCTCCAAGATATAATATAAAGAAATAACGTATAAACCTATCGCACACTAAGAAAATATTTCCTTTCCCAAAACAACAAAAACTATTTCCCAAGTAGACTGGTAGTCGCAGCTTAAGCAAATCGGGGCGCAAAGTATTAGCAATCGGGATAAAAGCGAGAAATCGGAGTGCGATGCGATGTTTGTATGCGATGTTTGTAACAGGGGGAGCATTCGAGTATTCTTGTGAATCGCAAGAAGCAAGATGGCGAATAAACGCCTTGTTGATCTCTCTTGTACTTGTATTTTAAATTATGGGTAAAGACAAATGGGCAAATTTTGATCTCTTTCTTTATTGCGTAAACATAATAAATAAATACCAGGTTTTAATAATTACCCCCGTCTGAGTTAATGAAATTAATTTATGCGAAAGTTCGCATACTTAATTATTTGGTGGATATCCAAAGGCATTCGCTCACTCCGTTCGCTCAATTCTCGCGCTAAAGCGCTCGCAGAGGAAGCACAGAACATCTAAAAGGCTATTTCCCAAGCAAAAGTCCAATGCAGAAAGTAATCAATATTGAGTCTTATATGTATTTGCGCTCCGCGCCCTATGAAGCAATTGACCAATCAAAAAGTCATTCCGCTACTTTAGAACTTGCTACTTACTTCATCCCTTCACATAAATACCGTTGCGTACTGAGTTTGACCACGGCATAAAAATAAATAAAAAAATCGAAGGACGGACATCCCTAAGAAAAATTCGGTTAGAAATGTCCTATACATTCGACATCTTTTCCAGGAAAAACTGCAAAAACGTAACAGACAGACAGACAGATGGAAACGTGTAAACCGAACACTCTGTGCTACGCGAGATCGAATAATAGAGTTGATTTTCTCTTGCTGGCTTAACCTTTAATAACCACCCGGAATACTACGTATTTCCCATAATCTAAGCTGTTCTAAAAAAGTACGGCAATTGTCATCACTAAACTCTATTAGGTGGCTTTCATTAGATTACTTCGTGCATTTTGGCTGTCTCCTATAAGTACCATATCTCCTTAATAGAGCTACGACCGGTTTCTTCTGCTGACCGGTCTTTGCTCTATTAGATATAGGAAAATTTACTATATATTTTTATATAATATGATTTTGTTGTATTGTAATTTCTGGTTAAATAATAAAGGTTATAAATTCAATTCAAAAATATGCTGCAGCATTGTTAAGGTATGTGTGACCATTTCACAATATTATTCATTTAAAGAGATAAACTTAGACACATATACACATTAATTCAATTAAAATGTCTTAAAACAATTGTTAACGGTAATAACATTCTACATCGTATTTTTGTCCGAAAAAATCAACTATAAATCGTTTTCAGTGTGGGATTTAGACACAGGCAATACACCAAGATGGAGACTAAAACTAATAAACTTTTAATTGTTTTACACATGATCATTAGCTTTAAGGCTTTTGTTCTCCATTTTATTGCTTTGCCGAGTTAAAAGCTTGTTCTGGATCAACCACTAGTTTAACAAATTTTTCATTTTCATACATAATAAATTCTCCTTGAGCATACAAAATATAAAAATGAAGCAATTCGTAAAGTGAATTTAGCTACAATCTATACATTGAAAGATCTGTTTTAGTACATCCATCTCTGTTTTTTCTTTGCTTGGTCTTCTCTCCTTTCCTTTGGTTTCGAGTGTGAGTGGTTGTAAAATTACAACACTCATATTTCTTACACAAACTGAAGATATATCCAGCAATAGGGATGACAACTACTAACCCGAAACTAGCACCAACGAAAATCGCTGCCCTTATCAAGTGTTCTGTGGTGTAATTTCCTGTAAAGGGTGGTCCACCTGCTTCCGCTCTTATTACTCTACTTAGTTTTAACAATGTCCTTTTATCTTCCGAATTAATTTCATTTGATTCTGATGGCCTCAATATTTGTTTTCTTTCGAACGAACATGAGAAGCAGGATACAAAAAACAAAAACATCTGCGCAGCATAGACGTTTCCTATCGGGATATTTAAAGCGATTGGATAATCTAAAACGGGAAAATAAAACAGCATAAAAAATCATGTTTTTTTATATTAAGGATTTTATCAAGCAACCTGATGAAATCTGGACTAAATCCTATATTTAAGCAGGTTGCGGAAGGCAGCCATATGTACGTGTTCTTCAAATTATGTGTTCTGTAAATATTTGAAAAATTGCTACAGAAGTGTCCTTGGTGGAGTTCATTTTTAGCATTGTCGCAGGCATAAAGCCTGCAACTAAGCTAAAAATGCACTCCACCATGCTCGATTTTTTAGAGATTTGCTGCATATTTACAGAACAGATATTTTACAGAACACCTCTGGAGGGATGCTTCCGAGGTTGTTTGATAAAAATCGTTAAGGGTGTAAAATATCATCATAGAACCCAACTTACATGCAAGGACGTTTTATCTCTTCATGAAACAGCGAGATGGAAAGAACAGTGGTGGATCCCAGAGGCGGATTTAGAACATACTTTTACTTAGTCACAGCAGGAAGTGGAGTACTCAAAGTCATTAATTTTAATTATATTATGTATGTCGCTGGATCTCTAAAGATCGCAATGCTCTGACAATGGCTAGATCCGCCACTGGATCCAGCCCTAGTCAGAGCAACACGATAAACGTTTTAATTGTAAATAGTTTTTTGTATGATAATGGTCTCCATACAAAAACAATTATAATTTAACGAGTTTGAGTTTCCATTCCACTGCTGTGACTAGGTAAAAGCATGTTCTGAGTCCGCCTCCGCAGAAAGCATGCAGGTTTAAAAAGGGGACAATGCCCTGAGATTTTTAGCAATTCTTTGTAATCGTTCAGCCTGCGAATGAACAACCATAGTTCTGAATTGGTGGAACAGCTCTGTTCTGTCACAATTTGTAATAATGGTCGCAATTTGTATTAACCATCGCAATTTGTAATAAACTTGTCGCAACTTGTAATAACCATCGAAATCGGTAATAAACCTATCGCAATTTGTAATAGCTTTTTGTCGCAATTTGTATTAGCATGACCTGCCGCAATTTGTAATAACCCCTGTCGCAATTTGTAATAAACAACCGTGTCGGTAGTACGTTCTACGGCTAGCTGGGAAAACCACGCATACGGTAAAGAAGTAATTTGCTGAAATAGTCCCCTAAGATAGTCCCCATACGCATATAATATTGCGAAGTGTGGATTAGAGGTGATTTTACAACAAATACACTTTCTACTACGCCATTCATGTGTTTCCTCTTTATTATTTTGACATTTTGCAAACAAAAGTTGGTTATAGTAAATATTCACTGATCGTTATATCGTTCATAATTTCACTCTGTCCATTTATCTCGTCGCTTCCAGTGGCGGATCCAGCCCTAGTCAGAACAGCACGATGAAGAACTAAACATTTTAATTCTTAATAGCTTTTGTA
>JAUCNQ010008905.1:0-14024 GCA_032352715.1 Bougainvillia muscus | reverse complement strand
GAAAAATTTAACCAATCACAGAAGCCATGACAGTTCATTTCGCCTATAGAAAGTCTTCATTTAAACGAGTTCTTAGATTATCCTTGATAGTTGTTGCTACCTAATTTTTTACTGTAGTATGACAAAACGTTAGGATACGGTAAGACTTCTAATAAGTGATTATTAAATTTTTCGATTTTTAGAAGGAGCGCTTATTAGAGGGAGGCGCTAATTGGAGGGAGGCGCTTATTAAATATTTTAACTTTTTAACTTAAACGAAATTTCTAAATTTGGGATAAAGATTACCTATCCTTACATCCAGCACTTAATACGGGCATTTATCTTATGGAAGTATTATTTTATTTGTTTATGGAAAAAGGCTAATTGTAAAATTAACTTGTATTATTTCTAATATATGTCATTTTTGTGCGAATTTTCAAGTAAGCGCCCCTTTCGAGAGGGGGCGCTTATTAGAGGGAGGCGCTTATTAAATATTTCGATTTTTTAGGGGGGGGGCGCTTTTTAGAGGGAGGTGCTTATTGGAGGGAGGGCCCTTATTAGAAGTTTTACCGTATGTGCACATCTCATTGCACCCCACCCACAAAACCCTTTAAGTTTAAGAATCCAACATACAATGTTATAATGTTTACTTGTATGAGAGCCAAGAATGTATAATTACTTCATACGTGATATATTAGGCAATTATGAGTTATTATGTTTGGGCCTCCTCCACGATGTTACGGCGATATGGTGAAAAGAGCGATCGTTTTGATTGTTTACTCTAGTCCGTTAGCACACACATCGCCATTTCACAGCAACCAATTAGCTATCTTTGCAACGCTGTTAAAGGATATATTAACAGAATATAGTTATGATGCTGAAATGGCTGGCATTTCCTACAATATCTACCCGTCAAGTACAGGACTATTAGTAAGTTTTTACCCATTAATTTTAAACCTTCATTATTTGGGTTTCACATTTATCCTTGGAAATCAGGAAAATATGAATCACTCAATCTAGTTGGAAAAAACAAACTGGGTATTATCAGTCAATTTTAGAGTTTCAGAGACAATGTTTTAAGGTAATCGAGATTTATTCAGGGTCTTCTTTCTATACTGTGTTTGCGTCTTACTAATTAGTTTAATTAGTTGAGTTTTGGTGATTTCACTTATGAAAGGTGGGAAGTGAATGCATTTTAATACGTTGTCTACAGAGAACGTTAATTTCTGGCATTGCTAGAATTGCAAGTGATGAACGGTGTTAAGTAACTAGTTAGAAACGGGAGTTGGATTTTCACGCCTTCCTGTAATCATATTATCTAGCAGGACAACCTGCAGTTATCCTCCGGAAAAGTATTCAACGGATAACGGATTGTTCAATTGGATAACATTATTTCTCTTCTTTTTCTTACAGATTGAAATCTCTGGATACAATGATAAACAAATGGTTGTGTTAAAAGAAATTCTTCATCAACTCACACATATTAATATAAAAGCAGAACGATTTGAAATCACCAAGAAAAGGGTACTCTCAAATTTTTTAATGTTAAAAATTGCTGAATTTTTTTCTTCCAATTTTGCTAGAAAACAAAAGGAAGTTATTTTTCTGTTCAAGTTGAACGATTATCGATACCGCATTTGTTGGTAATGTCCCTTAATACGCTTCTCAATTTATTCACGAATATGGCCCTGTCTTATGTTAAGGTAGCTATCTAACCTATAACCATGTCTTCAGTTTTTTATAAAAATATCAAAAACTATACATTTTTTCCAAATAAAAATATATATTTTCTGATTCGTATTTAAATTCTCTATACGACAACATTATTTATTTTTTCGCTGAACTAACTGAAAAGGAGAATAACATCGAACAAGTACATGAAAACTACGGCGCGCTTAGTGAAAATTATCTTTCCTGAAACTTATATACACGTTCCTTTTACCACAAATTTTGTTTTAAAAAACTATAGGTGAAATGAATGCCAGCTATGTGAAAAAAAAATTTAAAAAGCTTATTTCCACGTCATTGCATTACTTAACTGCTAATTGCACAACGGTTACTTAATGTAAGAAAAAAACGAAGAAAACCAAGTTTCTGAACAGATCATTGGTTCGAATGAACTTCTAGCTGTCAAATTTCATGTGTGCCCAGGGGACTTAGAGCACGCCAAAGTAAATGTATTGTTGAAATGTCATCGTTTTTAGATTTTTTATCAATCAAAGATTGTTTACACGATAATATTTTATTAAATAGAATTTATTAATTAAATGAAAACCTTTAAACAATATTTATTTAATAAAAAAGAAATATGCCGATATAAGCGAAAATAATTATATATTTTGATTTTTGATTTCAAAAACTTAATCTCCAGAAAAAAATACACAAGAAACTTTCAAATACCATTTTATCATTTTATCACGATTATAGGTTAGACAGTTGGCTACATCCTGCAATCCTTCCACAAATTAGGGCATTTTTTTATTTTCGCATTGCTGTTGTTACAGTTACATTCTTCTGAGTCTATCTCACGTTTAACTAATCTTTCCTCCTTTTGGTGCTTTAGCTTGAAGACAGTATCCGTAATGTAGAAGCAAATCAACCTTATACGCAGATTGGTAGTGTTACCAACTGTTTGATGGAAGAATTTGGTTGGACTCCTGAAGAACAATTAGAATGTTTAACAGGTAGAATAAATGATACGCCCATATTACGCCGGCCCTAATTATACGCCAGGCCCTCTAACGCCGATCCTTATTCCGCCAAGAGCAAAATTCCACCTACCCCAGGGCCTTATTTAATGCCAGCCCTTATTCCGCCAAAGAACAAAGTTTTTAATGTAAAATTACAATTACTTCGTTTTTTAATGTTCTTTTGAGTTACATTTGAGGGAAACAAACAACATTCCTCTCTTTTCTGGCTCGAAAATAATATCGATAATGGCTTCTCCTCTTTTGCTGGCTCCGTTGAATTTGAATCATGCAAATTGCTTGTTGGTGTTCAAAGATTGGCAATTTTGACATAAAAATAAGGTTTTCTTGTGAAAAATTGATGAAAACACGTATAAGGGACCGTCTCAAAAATTCGCTTCAAATTCGCTTCAAATTCTCTTAGCAATTCGCTTCATTTTAATCTTAGATGAAGTGTTATTGTAACACTTATGTGTTACAATAACACTTCATCTAAGATAAAAATGAAGCGAATTGCTAAGCGAATTTTTGAGACGGTTCCTAATCCACCAGTAATTGTTTTGTAATTGTTTTAAAAACCGGCGTCAAGAGCCTCTTCCTTACAAAACGCGTGCTTATTGCGCCGGCCCATTTTACAGCGGCCCTAATTACGCCAAGAGGTCAAAATAAGGAGCCGGCGTAAGGGCCAACAAGGTAGTCCTGTAACTCATTTAGTGCCCAAGGTATGAGTGATTACAAATACTTACAGAAGTAGCAAAAACCAAACAATGGTTCGTTATCACAGCGATTTGCGGCACCGAATGAGTTAAATTTTTAGTTTATTTTTGTAACTTTCTGAATGTATAACGGTATTTTTATTTTTTTAATTTTTTTTAATATTTATTTCGAAAGTCAATAAAATATTTTATGAGCAGAGAAAAAAAAAATACAATCTCTCTGATAGAATCCCGTCGCGGATTCTAAGGGAGAGAGTGGTTAGCCAAAGAAGCTAATTAAAATCAACTGTTCGACGGTTCACTTATTCATTTATTATCCCACGTGTCATGAATAATAAAAAAGGTAATAATGAATTAATGCGTTTCCTACTACGATGGCAGACAACAATCCAAGTCAATGGTGAAAGTACCCATTTCATGTAAAATAGTCCCTAAAATGCCTAGTTTCTTTAAAAGCTTGGTGTTGATAGGGTTGTTTTACATAAATCTTTCCCTTAGGGTTCGTCTCAAAAATTCGCTTAGCAATTCGCTTAAATTCGCTTCGTAATTCACTTCATTTTCATGTTAGATGAAGTGTTATTGTAACACTTATGTGTTACAGTAACACTTCATCTAAGATGAAAATGAAGCGAATTATGAAGCGAATTGCTAAGCGAATTTAAGCGAATTTTTGAGACGGCCCCTTATGCAATTGAAATAACGCGCTGCCCTCATATTCTATATTATACCTTGAACGCGGTTTATCTTTGTTTCCAAGTAGCCTAGTATGTAAACAAGGATTAAGGTTAAAAGCTGCGTTGTCAGTACAGATTAGAAAGTGATCATTTAAGCATTTATAAAACTATTACGGCTGAATGATATATGGATTCATTTGCGTTAAGCGTACGTAGCATATTCGTGCGACAAAATGTTAAGCGTCTATATCGTTTGCTTCAATCAATGGAGGTTCAGTAAATACTGGTAATGTAGTGGTCCATTTTATGTATATTTTGAACCCAAATTATCATACCTGTTTAGATGTCGTCTCAAAAGTTCGTTTCACTTATCGTATTAATTTTAATCTCAGAAAAATGTCTTTGTGCATTCTAAGTATGCACAAAAACACTTTTTCTGAAGGGAAATTAATAGTTATGAACCATTACTATTGAATTAATATTTATTTAGATATAACTATTGAAACTTTGAAACTTTATTTGTCTCAGTTATTCAAATATATTTACGTTGAATGCTTGTTTACTGGTAATCTTCTACTAAAAGAGGCAATGGAAACAGCAGAGGTTATCGAGAGAATACTCATTACTGATTGTAAAGCACGTGCTATGTTACCTGTGCAACATATATTAACAAGAGAGTATAAATTACCTGATGGTAAGAATGCCGTGAATAATATCACTAACCCTTATGTTGTAAAATGGTCACACATTCTTTAACTATCCTGCAGCATTTGCTGCAGGATTGTTAAATCATGTGTGCCCATTTTTGGCCATCGTGAATGTGTTTGGGAAATCATTTTATCCAGTACTGAACAACTTTAGTTACTCTTTAATTACTGATGTCCAAAATGGTTACACATACTTTAACAACCCTGCAGTACATGCTGCAGGATTGTTATAGTATATTTGACCATTTTAAAACATGAATTTACGCAACCTTGAAAATGGTTGCAATGATTGCTTTGAAGAAGTGTTCATTTGAAATGTCACTAGCTCTGAAGGTTGTTATGATGTACGGCAGAGGCGTCGCAGTTAGGTGTTCACGCAAATTATTTCGTGATATATTTTCCCATCTATATCTCGTGAAAATTAGGAATAAAGTATACATTACCTCAGGTAGTAAAGTGTTTTACACTTCACGAAGATTGTTGCTCTTGTTTCTCCCGATATCTTTTTCGAACTGTTATACTTCACTTTTTACCCTTGTTCAATTGACAAAATCTATCCATCTCACTTGAATAAAATAGCTATACGTAATTTGTATGTTAATACATTATCATGTTCTTTTATTATTACTGTTACTTTAGGTTGCAGTTATTTGTTTGAGAAAAGAAATAAAATTCATGATTTGTCATGTGTCCAAATATATTTACAAGTAAGTTTTGTCATTAGCTCTCGTATGATAGCTAATTAATTTACTTAGACGTCCCTATATTAAAAACCATTACGATTACCGTACCCTATTTTAGACCTTAAAAGGGTCCGTCAATCGGACGCTTTTCCTTAAATTAACATGGTGACAAGTGCCCGTTTCATGTAAAAGAGTCTTAAAAATACCTAGTTTTCAAAGAAAACTAGGCAGTTTTAGGCCTCTATTACATAAACATTGCCCTTTTTCGACTGATCAGACGCTGACCTTTCTAGATTAGGCCCTGATTACCGAGGGTTCGTCTCAAATATCAATTCACACATGTTTCTCATTTCTATCTCATTTCTATCATATTTATGCACAATGACACTAGAACTGTCCACGTATGAGGAATCGTATCACTTTTTATTCAAAAGAAATGTCATTGTGCATACCTTATATGCACAATAACACTTCTTTTGAGATGCAATGTTGAGACGAAACCTTTCACCACAGTGTTAATCGCTTATATAGACGTGTGTCGTTCAATCAAGGATCTTAAAACGATACTGAATTGGACTCAGCAGCCATGACATGGTCGATACCCAAATATCTATGATAGTGCTACGTTGTTTTAGCCTATATTATGGTCCTAACTGATAACCGTCTCAAACACTTTCTTTATAAATTCGTTTCATTCCTTTGTATAACACTTCATTTGAGGTGAAAATGAGGCGATTTGGGAAGCGAATAAAAGCGAATTTTTGAGACAAACCCTATGATGACTTTTTATTCTGTGTGTTCATGAATTATTTGACATTAAACAGTTTTCTTTAATTGGAACTCACACTAACTTCATCCTACTGATTGTAAAAATAAACTGCTTCGTATCTACATACCAGACACCTCATCCTTCACTAGTTGTAAGGAGCCGTCTTAAAAATTCGCCTAAATTCGCTTCACACGCTTTATTCCTAGTAATTTTCATCTCAGACGAAGTGTTATTGTGCATACTTTGTATGCACAATAACACTTCACCTAATGTGAAAATGAAGCGAATTTAAGCGAATTTTTGAGACGAACCCTAAAGTATTTACCGAGTTATCACTTTACTTCCAAATTAGATTGGTTTGCAAGAAATGCGAAAAAATGTGTTACTTGAATTGTTTTCACAAATGCTCATCGAACCTTGTTTCGATACTTTACGGACTAAAGAACAATTAGGTAAATTTTTATTTTACTTAGAGACCGTCCACAAAAGTCGTATCATTATACGAACGATTTTCATCACAGAAGAAGTGTTTTTGGCATACTACGTATGCACAAAAATACTCCTTTTGTATGGAAGTTAATACAAATTTTTTGGACGGTCCCTTAATATTTATTTGTGATCGGTGTAATTAGCGTAAGAAATGACTCTCTACACTATTTAGGTCTGATATATATTTATTTTTATTATATAAAAAAATTGTTCCACTCCTAGAAGTTTTCATTATAAGAAGAGGAGTCTTTGAACTCGTTTACATGAAGACTTTCTATAGGCGAAATGAACTGTCATGGCTTCTGTGATTGGTTAAATTTTTCCGTCGGAAATATTTAACCAATCACAGAAGCTATGACAGTTCATTTCGCCCGCAACGATTTTCCATGTAAACGAGTCCTTAGTGCATACCTTGTATGCACACAGTGACTCTTCTTCTGAGATGAAAATCAAACGATTTGTGATTTAAAACTTTGAGATGAAAACTAAGCCTATTTTTGTCTTTAACGCCGTCGCTCATGTGTTGGCGATGAAATATGCCAATTATTTATATGTACTTCTCTTAGTTCTGAGGTGGAGCATGAGACCTTTTTGAAGAAACCTTCCTATAACACTTTCAAAAGACTTTCATAACGGTTTTAACTCCAACGATCTTTACCTTAGTATTTAAGTAAAACTGTTTTCAGAAAGTATTAAGATTTAAAAAAATCCAAATGTTTACAAGAGAATTCTGAAGCTTGGTTTGTTTAGGTGTCTCTAATAAAGATTGTGTATTTTTCTGACTATTTCATGCGCATTTTTAAGTTTTAAAGTTATTCAAAAAATCTAGTACCAAGTGTTCGTTGTGTGCGACATTTAAAACTCAACCTACTGTCCATCTCAATGGCTATCTTCGAGTTCGTTTTAGAATCGTATGCTGAATAGTATTTTGATATTGGTGTTCTTCTTTGTTTTAGGGACCGTCTTAAAAATTAAATTAAATTAATTAAATTCGCTTCACAATTCGCTTCATTTTCACCTTAGATGAAGTGTTATTGTAACAGGTAAGTGTTACAATAACACTTCATCTGAGGTGAAAATTATTAGGAATGAAGCGAATTGTGTAGCGAATTTAAGCGAATTTTTGAGACGGACCCTTGCAGCTCCTTTCAGTTCTATCTCAGATGAAGTTTCATTGTGGATACTACGTATGCACATTGACACTTTATCGCAGATGAAAACGAAACGATTTCTGGACTTTTTCAGACGAAACCAAATAATAACAGTATCTTGAACCCTTTCATGCATGGTGTTAGAAAATGATCACACACTTTAACAATTCTGCAGCATATGCTGCGGAATTGTTAAGGTATGTGTGACCATTTTACAACATAATGCATGAAAGGGTTAATTTATGGCTTCATTCCTTCTTTTCCTCTAGGATATATTGTATTCAGTGGTATTAGTCGCTCGGTTTCAGTTCAGGTATACTGATAAAATCCGTAAAATTCGTAATATAGCAAGAAAAGTGCTTGGTAATACTCAAAAATGAATGATATTGAAGTTTTGAGGCACCGAGTTGAATTTAAAAGCAGTTACAAACGTTGAAATGCTAACAACATAGTGAAAGGGAAAGGTTTCCATGCAAAAAGGAAAATGTATAATATAGAAATGTCGCCTGATTTAATGCTTCTTTTGGAACTTAAATGTAAAAGAACACGCTTTTTTATAAACACCATTTTTATGAGCACCAGTCTCAAATTCGGCCAAAGATTCGCTGTTTTGGTGCAATTATGCACCATATTGACGAAGCACCAGTCAGGCCCAGTAGAAATTTCTTTGTGCTTATAAAAAGAAAAGCAGAAAATAGATTCATAGAAAGGAAAGTAATTAAAAACAAGTAAATCCCGAATATAAACAAAAACAGCTCTTTTCTAATTTTACTAGGATCTGTTCACAACATTCGTATGGAAATATGTATCATTGTTCTTCTGTGATGAAAGTGGTACGATTTTCGATAAGAATTTTGTGGATGATCCCTTATAAATATTGTAAGGACCGTCCACCAAATTCGAATCGTAATACGAACCATTTTTATCACAGAAGGAGTGTTTTTGTGCATACTAAGTATGCTCAAAAACACTCCTTCTGTATGAAAGTTGATACGAATTCCCATACGAATTTTGTGGACGGTCCCTAAGAACAGATGGCAATCTATTTATTGCATTATTTTTTCAATTTAGGGTTTAAAAGTGTTGATACAATCGGACAAATCACCTTCTTCTGTGGAGCATCGAATTGATACATTCCTTTCTTCGTATAGGGTAAGGATGTAGGGTATCTTGCGAGAGATGTGTGTATTTGTGCGGATACTTTGTGTGGATACTTAATATCCACAAGGAAACGTTTTTCGAGATAAAGTTATATATAAAACTAATGTTTGAAAGGATCCCTAAATTATAAGTTGAAAAGATTCCACTAAAAATGGCGTTTCCAGTTACGTTTACCGTGAATACTTGCTCATTTCACTAGCCTTCCTATCCGATACTAGATGTCTAAAAACACACCTTATTCGTACTTAGTATTGCGGAAGAATTGCTTGCGGAATAGATAATTGCGGGATTAATTTTTGCGGATCTGCCTCAAATCGCAAATTCACAATTCAAGTATTTGTCCCGCAATTATTAGGTTTTAATATCTTTTTTTTTTGAAAATTTACGCTCTTTTAATTTCACATTAAGTGGGCTGAATAGAATCAGTTTTAGACATCCAAGTGCTACAGATGACGATGATATCTCAAATAGAAACATTTTAGATGTACTTATTGATGAAAGTGAAGAAAATTAATTTCTCCTCTTTCTTGAAAAATAGAGTTCTTTCTTTTTAGCTTTTACCCGAATCCGCATACATAAATCCCGAAAATTCCTACATTTTTGGTAAATCCGCAAAAATGAGTCCCGCAAATCACGATTTTTTTGAGGCCAAATCCGCAAAATATAATCCCGCAATTAAATCTTCCGCAAACAATTTCTACGAATAAGGTATATATACGAAAGACAGCAACGCTTGACCTTTTTTTAGGACACGTTAGTCGATATGTCTGATACAGACTTTAAAGATTATGTTTCTGCATTAGAGACTAAAAAACTTGCGAAACCGAAGCGTTTAGGAATGGAAACATCAAAATATTGGACGGAAATATTGATCAAACAGTACCATTTTTACAGAAGTATGTTGTTCAAAAGTTTTACGTTATTTTTCTATCTTTGTTGACTGAACACTCTTTAACCTCTTCAAAGGAATAAAATGGTGGACAAAAGTCGTTAATGTTTAATAGCTTAACAAATAATCGTTAGCCTTTAAAAGGTTAACGGTCATTTGATAACTATTAAAGTTCCATAAGCATTATTTTCCATAGTGGTGCTATGACTAGGTGCGAATCTTGTTGTTTTTTTATGTTTGTTTCTGACATTTTTATTGATGCCATTGGATTTCCTGTCCCAAAAAAATGTTTTATAAATTCGCTTTAGGGACCGTCTCAAAAATTCGCTTAAATTCGCTTAAATTCGCTTCACAATTCACTTCATTTTCACCTTAGATGAAGTGTTATTGTAACACGTAAGTGCTACAATAACACGTCATCTGAGGTGAAAATTATTAGGAATGAAGCGGATTGTTAAGCGAATTTAAGCGAACTTCGTGTGAGTAAAAGTAAAACGACTTTTAGCAAATTTCTGAGACGTTTTATTTGAATGCACGGGGGAGTACAACAAAACTGACTTTATAAACTACCACTTTTTTGATAGATTTGTTTCGTACGTTTTTTCAGGTAAAATTGAAGTGGAAGAATTACATACCGTAACAAAACAAGATGTTCTACATTTCTATGATGTAAGTCTTTTTTGTTTGGATGAACATTTTTTATTAGTTTTATTGAGAAGAGGGCGTCGCATGCACAATTTTTTTCCCGTGATGGAAATAAGACGATTCCCCATATTTATCTGAAGTGAACTTAAATAAGAATCTGCTTTTGATACAATGCTTAGGGACATTCTCAAAAAGTCACTGTACAAATTTGTTTCATTCCTATCACAGGGTTCCCACTCCTCCTCAAAGCTCCTCAAATCTCCTACAAAATGAAAAGTGTCCTCAATTCTCCTCAATTCTCATAAATAAATCTTGAAATTCTTGTTTTCTCCTCATTTCTCCTCAAAAAATGTTTTGAGTAATATAAAAGCTGCCAAAATATGCAGGTAAATATCGAAATCTTTCTCGCTAGGCACCTTGTGATGTCACTAAATCTCAGTCCCTCACCATTCAGGTTCGTTCCGCTACCCATAGAACCAGACCATTCATTAGTCTAATTCATCGAGTGCTTGGATCTCCTATATAAAACAGTATGTGAAATTCAGTTATAAATACCAGTTTTTCCCTCGTCATTTTGCTTTAAAAATTTTGCTATCTTCAACAAACTTTGTTAATGTTACTTATTATAAGAACTCCTCAAATATCCTCAATTTTATCTGCAATGACTCCTCTAAAACCGCAGAAAATCTCCTCAAAACTCCTCAAGTCTCCTACAATTTTATTTTGACAAAAGAGTGGGAACCCTGTTATCAATTTTCATTCAGAATAAGTGTCTTTGTGCATACCTAGTGTACACCAAGACACTTCTTCTGAGATGAAATTGAAATGATTTGTGAAGAGAATTAAAGCAACTGTTTGAGACAAATGATTAAATATGCGTTGTTGTTGTTGTTGTTGTTGTAGAAATATATTTCACCATGTTCAAAAGAAAGAAGAAAGATAGCTACTGTTATTCTTGGGAAAGACGTAAAAGGTCTCTTGGAAGATGATTTGATTGATGAAAAGGTTTGTGTTCTATACTGTAAATCCGCATCGCAACTTGTACCATTCTCATCATAGAAGAAGTGTCTTTGTGCATACTAAGTATGCACAAATATAATTCTTCTGTATGAAATTTGATACGGATTTTGTGGACGGTCCCTTATATATAGTCTTACGAAGAGAAACATTCCCTAAGCATCAGAATAGAGAAAAGGAATCGATGACTATTCTGTTAATACATTGTGGATTTTTGTGGTAGGCTATCTTAAAGTTCGTCTCAAAAATTCGCTTTAATTCGCTTCACAAATCGCTTCCTTTTCACCTCAAATGAAGTGTTATTGTGCATACAAAGTATGCACAATAACACTTCATCTGAGATGAAATTAAACTCCTTTGAGAGGGACTAAAAGTCAGTCTGTGATTGTTGAATAATTTTTTTTAAATTGAACACGGCGCACATAGTTGAATTTCACAAATGAGCCTCACAAATAAAAAATATGAAGAGTTAAAAACATAAGTTGGGTAAAAATATCCTTATAAATATTGACTGTCCAAAACCTTCATGGCATTGAAATGTTTGATAGATGTTTTGTTTTCAAATTGATTTAAATATCAAATCCATTTTTTACTATATCATAGTCCTCCTTAACCATATTCGACCTGGGGGGGGGACTTCTTTTTGAGTAACAATGATGCTCATTCGGATTCAGCGTCGAAAAATGAGTCGATGGTCAAAATTTCAAATCTAGAGCTTTACTTGAAAGAAAATTATAGCAAATTAAAAATAAAAAATTTATGCCGAGTTGGGCTAAAAAAATGTTTAGAGTGGTAACTTTTACCCCTCTTAACATTTTTACAGCCAAACTCTGCATAGAGTTTTGATTTTTAAGTTGCTATAATTTTTTTGCTAGCAACCAGGAATCCCAACATCCAAACCAATTTTGATAAAAATGCAATGCTGAAAAATCAGAAATGGCGGATTTACACGTCGGATAGGTGTCTGGGAGACATCTATATAATTTTAATTTATATCAGTTATCATTTTATTTTTTCACTCTCTCGAATTGAGAAAGTTAATTGTTTCATATTTAACCCTTGATTACCCATTGTTTGTTAAATGTTTTATTAAGGACTGATCTATGAGCATGAACACGAACCATTGTACACAAAAGGCTTACACAACATCAGTAAAGGGTTCATCTCAAGATTCACTCTAAATCTCAGATGAAGTGTCATTGTGCATACAGTACAAAGTCACTTCTTCCGTAAGAAAATTGATTTTTAGCGCATTCTTAAGGCTTACATTTTTTTCTTCTTTTTAGCAATCATGGAATAAAGTTGATGATGTTTTGAAGTTCAAAAGTAGCTTGTCATTGTATCCATTTATTCCACCATTCAATGATGTACCATTACTCGCTACAACAAAATCAAAACTCTGATAAAGACTCTCATTTATAACTTTTGATATATAAAAATAAGGAACCGTTCCAAAAATTCGCTCAATAAACTCATTCTTTATTCCTACTAATTTTCATTCAGTAGAAGTGTCTTTGTGCATACTTTGTATGCACAAAGACACTTCATCTGAGATAAAATTGAAAACAAAAGTAAAGTAAATTTCTGACTCAAAGTTGTGGGCTATTAATAAACAAAACCGGATTACCTGGCCTACACTTTTTCCCGATACACATGTGTATCGGGAAAAAAAACACTCCTGTTTAATATTAAAATTGATCCTTGAAACAGTTCTCATATATATACATTGACGTTGTAATCTCTCCTCAATTGCGTCTTTTTTATTAACACAATTTAGGTACGTCCACTAAATTCATATTGCAAATCGTATCATTTTCATTACAAAATAAGTGTCTTTGTGCACACTAAGAATGCACAAAGACACTTCTTCTGAATGAAAATGAGTACGAATTTCGTGGATAACAAATGGCTGTTGTAACTATAAGCATATCTTGTTATTTATCACAAGTGGGTATCGAACCTAGTGAAATCATTAACTTAAAGTAGCCCCAAAGCCATAACTCATAATTGCTTTCATATATATCGCGTATTAAGTAATTTATGAGTTCTTGGCTCTCCTACTCAGTAGGATATTTAGGTATACATTTAGATATAAGGTCGGAAAAAATATGATGTTAATACTTTTTTATTTATCATTGCAGTATATTAGGCACCTGTCAATTATCATCTTAGATGAAGTGTTATTGTGCATACTTTGTATGCACAATAACACTTCAACAGAGGTGAAAATGAAGCGAATTTATGAGACGAACCCTTAAGAATTTATTTCATTCCTGTCAATTTTCGATTTAGAAGAGTGTCTTCGTGCATACATTGTATTATAAAGTAATTATGATTTTGTAAACAAACGTTATGTTAGGACTCGTTTACATGGGAAATCATTGAACTGTCATGGCTTCTGTGATTGGTTAAATTTTTCCGACGGAAAAATTTAACCAATCACAGAAGCCATGACAG
>JAUCNQ010008904.1:0-22806 GCA_032352715.1 Bougainvillia muscus | reverse complement strand
CCCCCCCCCCCCCCCGCAGACGCCCTAGGACACCATGAGAAGAAAAAATCACACTAAAAAACACGAGTGCATCTGATGGGACTTGAACCCGCGGAGCATTCCTTGACAGGGCTGCATTTCATGAGTGCTGCATCTGATGGGACTTGAACCTTAGCTGCATTTCTTGACAGTGCTGTTTTTTTTGACAGCGCTGCATGGATAGCGCTGTATTTAACATCGTTTGACCTCTGCTTTAACAGCACTTGAGTGAGTGTTGACTGCTGCTAAAACAGCGCTGTTGTGCTGTTTTTACAGCTCTATCTTAGCCAGAGCTGTAAAAGTGCAGCGGTCCCTTTTCGCTTGGGATGCCACATATACTGTTGCTAGCATAACATTCGATTTTTTGTGCGTTTTAAAACTGACTGTCATTCCATTGCATTGTTCTTGTGTTTTCGAACGTAAATATTCACGTTTACATACCGTTTTAAAACTGCTTGTAAACGTATTTTGTAAAAAATATTTTTTCTTCCATTGCCTTTGTTATTTATTTGTTACATATTGTTAACGAGGTGAAAATGACGTTTCAACGTCATAACAACTTCATTACATTACGAATGCAGAAATATACTATCCTTGATCTTTATAGAAAAGTAACATACAGTAAAGCTTATCACTAAACCTTCTTGTGATTGCGAGAAAGTTTTGTTGTTACAAATAGAAACAGACTTAAAAGTCGGTAACTGGACGGAGACAATGCAGATATACTGACGGCGTCCAGGTTGCTGCTACGATTTTGTAAAATAATTGTTGACAGCGTCTAGACGGCGTTCAGGATGTCTTTTTGGCATCTCTCTTGTCGAAGTTCCCCTTTTTCCCTTTCCATGTTACATTTAACATAAAATGAGATTTTCTTTGTGACTAACTTACATAAAAACTATGAAATTGAATGTTAACTGTGCAAACATTCAATGTTGCCTTCATGGCGTTGGGACATTTTCCGCTTACTATTTTTTACCCTTTTTTCAATTTGATACAATTCTTGGCAAATATAGATTGTTTAACTATAGTAAATTACCTATAAGATTCTATACAGCATAATAATGATGTATTCAAGACCGCAATGGCAACATGACAATGTTAGAGAAAAACCCTGGCTAATATATGGCTGAAAGGTTTCGGTATTATGTCCTATGTTGAAGTGTTACTTGAAGTAATTGTTATTATATTGGTTTATTATCCATAATCAACACATTACCTTTCAGAGCATGACTAATGTTTTTATTCTATTTTGTAGCACAAACAATCAGGATCAAGTGACGCAACCCAAGTTCAGTGGTCTCTTTTCTTTCCACATTGCAACAAAAACTTGGAATAAGATCAGGTGGGGGATTAGTCACATTTGATTAATGTTTTCTTGCTATCAGAATTGACTTAATTTAAAACTGGAAAGCAACCTATCATTTGCTTGTACGAGGCATTTATATGTATTACTTACTCATTCGAATGTTTGTGTGTTGGATATGATGTCCTGAAGTCTTAAAGGAGGACTAACGTATTTTTTCGAAGAATCGCTACATATGCTCCAATTGCCTTAAAAAACGGCCTGGCAATTTTTTTTATAATGAAAACCTTTTAAAGTTTTTGAGCTTTTTGTGCAATGCAAGTCGCCATTTAATTTTTAAAACTGAAAATATTAATTAAGTTAACGTGACGTAAGAACTTCAAACTTATTTTGTTTATTCATATCAGTGTATCTTACTCTGAAGAGAAAGAGAAATAATGCTTGAAACAAAAATAAGTGATTTTGTGAACATTTGATCTTTTATAACAATAGTTTAATAATGTAACAGATATTGTTCTTGAGTGTGAAAACATATAAAAACACTCAACATTAAAAAAATGTATAGCGTATGGATAAGTGTGTGGAAAATAGTTTTTTACATTTTACGAGGGCATCAACTAAACAGCTGATCGAATTTGTAATGCTTCGTGGGTGCTTTAACTTCAATAAAGTTTTAGACGTTAATTCTCCTTTAAACAAGGTGCTATCTCTTAAAGAAATACTGATTGAAATGAGTGTAGAATGGTGGGAAAAGGACGCCACAGTGAAATGACGTTTTAGTAACTGAAATATAGCATTGTTATTTATGCTGTTGAAATCTGTTAATCTCTCAAAAACGACAATACAAATGGCTCAGTTGACGAGGTAGAAATGACGTCCTGGCGTTCTTAATAAATACTTTCGATATATGCCATCCTCTATATGGAGATAAAATGAATTGTGTATATTCTTGTGATTACAAGACAATAATTTGACTAAATAGACACAAATAGTAAGGTCGGCGTCTGGATGGAGGCTATCAATCTGGGCGTAGACAACGCAAATATCGCTGCAACAACGTTTTTAGAATATTTTTAACTGTAGATTCAACAACGCATAGCTTCAATCTTCAATCATAGAATGTAAATCGGTAAGCCTTCTATCAGAATACTTCATCTGGTTATTATTTCTTTAGGGATGGTGGAAATGAACTTATTGGGGGTGATTGTCTGAAAAGCCGTAGCGGTCACTCAATGCTCATTGACGAGGTATATATTCGTAGATCTTGAATGGTTTTGAATTTAATCGAACACCATTGTTTCATTTAGTGGCAGCTACAATGCGAAGCATAAATTAATTTTATTGTAAAGCTTAAGGCTGATTTTTTCGTTCCCAGTGGGCTAAACTGGTGAGACTTGTGTAAGACGTCTTCATATGGACATGTCAGGGGCGTATATATTGGAGACGTCTTGTAAAGGACGTTTATTTCACATTTAGCACACGCCATCGATTGGATATAGAAGTTGTTTCCCCCCCGCCGGCACTTTTGTTAATAACTCTGGGAATGAATATTTATTCTTTTGCCCTTAAATTTTGTGACCTTTCCTAAAATTATATTGGGAATAAGTTGCAAAAGAAAAATTTGCGCAAGGGCGTGGCTTTTTTGGCCATGTAGACCCTATTTTAGACCTTGAAAGAGTCCGTCAATCGGACGTTTGTCCCTAAATGATCACGGTGAAAGTGCCTCTTTTATGTAAAGGAGCCTTAAAAATATCTAGGTATTTTTAGATCTATACATTGCCCTTTTTCAACTAGTCATTTCTAAAACCTTTTTGTGCTACAGTATCTAAGATAAAGTTTTCTTATATGTTTATGATTCAACACGCCTGTGATATAAAAGTTTACATTATTAGCAAAACAATAACTTGCAATCTGTTGTGGCAGATTGTAAACATTTTGAAATCAAAAAAGGCTGCCTAACCCTAAGCCTAGGTAACCTTACACGAGAGGAAAAAGTCAGTAGCAATTTCTTAATGAAGTCTCTAAAAAAACGTCTTACCAAAGCCTCCGAAAAGACATCTTAACATACCGTCTTAAAAATGTCTTGCTACGGGACGATACGAGTGAGTCAAGATAATAACGAGTAAAGCGTCTTAACCCTATAAAGACTGGGCTTTTTTGGCTCAGTAAAAGAAGGGGGGGGGGGGGGCTTTTTCGCACCGCCCCCCTCCCCCCCCTCATTTAAGATATTCTAAACTACTGGGTGAAACGTCCCAAAATTTTCGCAGGTTGTAGAAACATACTGATACCTACCAACTGGTGCCAAACCTTTTCCACAAATTACAACCACGTCCATAATGACGTCATAACACCTAATAAGGTCTTGAATTTTTGTGGATTTTTCTAGGAACCATTATTTTCAAATGGCTACACTTTATTCACAATAAACCATTGTACAACACATTAACAAAAGAGATGTTAAAATTTTACCATATTTGGAAATGTATTTATCACTTAGTTAGAAGAATTTAAGTTTTGATCAGCAGCTAAAATAGATATTTTATAATATTCCGGTCTGCAAAATACCACTGCAACCAAAATCAAATCCGATCTGATGGAATTGCCAAATGGTCTGTAAAATTGCAATTCCGGTCTGTAAAGTGTCAAACTGAGTCAAATTACGTGGTTAACAGATGCAATGACCAGTTTTTACAATCTTGACGTCATTATTAGTAGATATTACAAGTGTAGTTATCACAATATAAAATTCCAGACTATTTAGCGCAACCTATCAGAAGTTATGAAAGTTTGAAAACAGCGGGGGCACAAAAGCCCCCCCCCCTCCCAAGTCTTTATATGGCTAAAAGTGTCTTGTGGTACCCACTAGGTTTTGCGTGTCAAGATTGTTGTTGGATTTTGTTGATATCTTACTTACTAACCGTCTTAAAAATGTCTTGCTAGAGTGAGTAAAGATAAACACGAGTAAGGCTTCTTAAAGATGTCTTGTTGTGCCCACTAGGATTTGCGTGTCAAGATTGTTATAGGATGTTGTTTATATCTTACTTTATGTAGTTTTTATTGAGAAAATATTTTTTGGTGAGTATTAAATTAATGAAAAAAGACATTACATAGGTTGACATTACATTAGTTGACAATTCCTTAGCTAAATAACGCCACCTGCAAGTCAAATTATTCTTAAGGTAACTGTCTAACCTATATTCGTGACAAAATTAAAAAGTGTCTTTTGAAAGTTTCTTGTGTAATTGCTTCTAAGCAAGCGTGTTTGTGTTTGCTGAGCAAGTATATGTAGTGTGTATGTGCGTGTTTGGTTTTTATCATTCCTTCTCTTTTTTTTGTTGTCAGAAGTCCAAGAGTGTGTATGACTGAGAGAGCGAGAGATATTATTGTATAGGCAATAAGGGGCATCTTCAACAGAAACACCTTGAAAAAAGGGAGGAAGTACTATGTAGTGCTTTCTTTAGTAGGCTAAACTACTAGAAATTAAAACATCTGTCTTTCAAGGCAAGGATATCAATGACTTCGGTCTTGTTAAGTTTAAATAATTTTGAAATCAAAAATATAAATTTATAATTATTTTCGCTTATATAAGCATATTTATAAAACTTTTAATCTTTTTTTATTAAATACTTATTGTTTAAAGGTTTCTATTTAATTAATAATTCTATTTAATTAAATTATATTGTATAAACATACTTTGATTGATAAAAAAATCTTAAAACGACGATATCTTAACAACATTTTATTGAAGTTTACTCAAATTTGACGGTATGAGGTTTGTTTGAACTAGTGATTTCTTCTGAAACTTTGGTTTCTTCGGGGTTTTTTAAATTAAAAAACCGCTATGCAGTTAACAGGGAAGGAACGAAACGACGTGAAAATAAGCTGTTTTTCAGATTATTTTTCACAAAGCGAGCGAGCGAGCGAGTGAGTGAGTTATTTCTATTACAATCTGAGAGACTGGGTTGCTAATGATGACCATTATTTGGGCCTCCTATGTAGGTGTTACCGCTCAGTCTCAGATACATAAGCCAGTCTAGCATCAGGGTTCAAAACTGAACTACTTATGTATCACTGAAGTATTATCAATTTTCATTTTTCATTTTTTTATTGATTGTCGTTTCATGTGCGAACAAATATTGAAAGTAGTGGTTGGTAGCGCTGCACTGGATTGTATGAAGTGTGTTGGTGGTGCCTCAAGCAAGTACCTGAGATATGGTATTCTCAAGTAGTGATTCGGTTTTTGCATGGAAAGCTAAACAAGTAAATCTAAAGAGCAATGTGATGAGTGATCCAGTGAGGTAGGTTTGACAAAGGGAGCAGATAACATCACTTATAAAAAGTATAGTCGAAGTTTGGATAGAATTGTTAAACAACAATCTTACTGGCTGCCTAAAAGCATGAAAGCCCTATTAACTTCCGGTTTATCATTGCATGTCCGAAGTGTGCTATTAAACCTCTTTCTAAGGTAGTAGCATCTATTTTAAAATTGTTTTTCTATCGAATTGAGGATTACAACAACAAAAAAAAAATCTATAGTAAGATCAAAACATTCTTGGTCATTTAGAATAATGAACCAGTTATTCGCAGGATTAACAATTAACGCAGAGCTAAAACTATTTCGACATTTGATTTTTCCACATTATACACTCAAATTCCTCACCATAAAGTTGTTACAGTTTTGAATGAGCTCATTGATTTTTGTTTCCAATGTGGTCAGCATAAATTATTGTCAGTAACCAAATCAGGTGCTAGGTGGACCAATACTCCAACTAAACTGGGTACTGTGGTTGAAAAAGATTCTGTTAAAGATGCCTGAAAGTTCCTTATGGACAATTGTTATTTTACTTGTGGTGAAACCATTTTTAGACAGGTTATAAGTATCCCAATGGGTTCAGATCCTGTTCCATTTTTTGCTAGCCCTTTCTTGTACTACTATGAAAGTAAGTGGTTAAAAAACTTTAAAAAGATATATATGATTAAAGCTAGGAAGTTTTCAAACACCTTCAGATTTATTTACGATCTTAATGCAATGAATGATGGTTTTATTTTTTATCAACGTAATTTTTATCAAACTTTAATTATATATATAGTAATTTTAGATTTAAATATAATATGTTTCTATAAAGAACCACCTAAAAAAATGAATGATGGAGGAGAGTTTGAAAACATTTTTTGGAAATATATCCACCAGAACTTGAGCTCAAGAAAGAGCATGGTAACACCAACGCTTCTTTTCTTGATCTTGATATTTCTCTTAATACTATGATTTTTGATTTTAAGCTTTAGATATTGTCCGAATGCCTCACAAAAGTAGCAATATGCCTTCTCTTTTATGGGACAATAAGTTCAGAAGTCCTGCGTATTGCACGAACATCTTCTGATATTGTGAACTTTCGTCTGTCTGTGTCTTCTCTATTGAGACGTATGTTTAAGCAGGGTGCAGATAAGGATAGAGTGATAGCATTGTTTAAGGAGTCATATAGTAGACATGAAGTTCTTGGTCAGTTTGGATCCACTGCCAACGATATAGTGTACTGTTTGATTAAGGATGAGTTTATTCATTAGGGAGTGTTGAGAGAAGTGTGTGGAATGAGTGAGTGAGTGGATGAGTGAGAATTGAATGAGTGAATGAGTGTGTGCATATCTATTGTAACATTTCGATTAACATCTGAGAGACAGGTTGCTACCGATGACCATCATTTGGGCCTCCTGTGTAGGAGATTCCGCTTAGTCTCTGATAAAAATATAAATCTAGAAATAAATATCGAAAATAAACTGCTTATGTTACACTTAAATGTTGGCTATTTTTTATTGATTGTCGTACCTGGTTAGTTTCATGTAAGAACCATTACTGCAAGTAGTTGTTGATAGCGCTCCACTGGTTTGTATATAAAGTGTGGTGGTGGCACATCACACAAGTGCCTGATAAGTGGCTTGTCTAAGGTAATGTTTTGGTTTTTACATGGGAAGACTGTTCTAACTTGATTTGTTGTTACCTGTAAGAATTGTTTGATGTGCTTGTCTGTAGATTTTATTCACTTATAAGTTTGATATGCTGGTACTGTGATTTCGTAGTGTGGATTTAGTATTAATTAATGTGAGTCTTTAATAGCTCTGCATGACTTATCTAAGATGTATTAACCTTTGCGGAGATTAGTGTATGGTGACAACGTTGTGTTTTCGTTTTATAGGCGAGTTCCATAAATATATTGACCGCAGCAAGTTAAGCTGCAAAGATTAATGTCCACTGACCAATTTTTCACATGGTCTTTAACCTGCAAAAAACCTGACCTGTCTGTTCACACCAGCTATATTTTGAAATAAGTCATATTAATATATATATTATTTTGAAGTGATGTCGATAAATAGAACATATTTGGTTATAAATTTTCCCGTTTTCCAACTTTTGATTCATGCACCAAAACAGAGATATTTACATCTCCCTGATCAAACTTTTGCTTGAAGTGAAACTAAATGAAATGAAACTAACCAGGTCCATGAAACTAACCAGGTCGATTTTAATTAGCCTCATCTGGCTATCTCTTATTTATTTCTACATTGTACAAATTGTTACGATATTTTATTATGTATCGAAAATAAATAAACAAAAAAAAATACAAATACAAATCGAATCGGGATGTCCAAGTTCATTGGAGTATTTCGTCACGCATTTTTCATTTATGTGTTTGCAAAATAGTTATACTTCAAAACCACATTTTACTTTCTTGTTCAAACTTGAGTAGAAAACATAAAAACAGAAATAAATTCGTGCTGTTATGCACCGAGAGAAATGATGTAAGAAAAACGAAATATGTTTTGTTAAATAACTCAGATAATGATTATTTACAGCCTTATATAAATTTTCATGCTGCATTCCCGTAAAGTTGAATTTGCAGTGTCACTGTTTTGAAGATTGCTGGTTGATGTAAGGCCTGCACTAGGTGTACTTGGTAGACCATATACCCTTCTAATCACTAATTCTGCCATAAATAAGTAGGATACTGTTTTCCTAACCAATAAATAAGCAGAGAATGGCGATTCCGAATACACTCTGAAAAGGGTTTGATTCAATGATGAAAACAACTCTTAACAAAACACAATGGAGATAAACTACATTCCTAAGAGATTGATTTAGATTTCGTTTGTTGAAAAGTCTATTCTAAACTAGTAATTCCCGCTCACAAATGCGCTAAGACAGTTAAACTAAATGAGGAAACAAAGGTTTTATTATCAACTATACATTTCCTTTCATAAAGCATAGAAATAATTTCGTGCCTGTAACTTTCATCTGTTCTTCTTTGCCAAAAGTCAACTGTTCTTGTATAGATGCCATTTTCCTTTTTATTCTGAAAATATAAAGATCAAATGGCTACACATTATGCTACATAAAGATTTTGCTGAGAAGTTACTGTTTCGACCAATTTCAGGTCTCTTCAACATGCCTAGGTTTTCACTGGGCATGGACAACATGGACAGATTGGCTAAGGCACGTTAATACACAACAGGTAACATTTAAGATAGCATATTTCCTAGATCGTAAAACGCTCAACCACTGTTCTGTATTATATACTTAGATTTCCCAAATAACTAAAGCTTGGAAAGGTGAGAATTAAAATCACTTATTCAAAGCAACGCATGCACCTTCAATTCTCTGCCGTCATTTGTATTGTTCTTCTTTAAAATCATTGGAGGATCAAAAGGATCGAACATAAAAACTTAGGACAAAATAAAAACTATAACTTATTTAGCTATAATGATCAGTGCAATATACTTACCTTAAAATCTCTTATGTGTCAAAAGCATCTTAGAAAAAGTGTCTTTGCGCATACATATATATTAAGTTTGCAAGGGACATATCTTTTGTACGAAAATTGATACGAATTTCTATACAATTTCTATACAAAATTAATTTTAAATTTCCTTAACCCTTCCATTCATAATGTGATGTGATGAAATGGTCAAACGCACTTTAACAATTCTGAAGCATATGTTGCAGGATTGTAATATATAGTATGTTGGTAAAGGGTTAAACTAAGTGTAAGCATACCTTTTGCAACATTTCTGATTGTTTCTTTTATGCGTAATAAGTTTTGATCGGATACCTTGTTGTTGTTGTTGTTGATCTTTTTGGCGTTTTGCTGGATACTGACCGTCAAGTGGTAGGTAGCTTGTGTTTTTACCATAAAAGAGAAACAGGAGACTGCTTGGGTTGCCGACTGACTGCCTTGAATGTCGTCCGACTGCTATCAAATCGAAAATCTATATATTTTCAACTTATCCCATTGTTTTCCTTTTCCATGTTACTGAAGCTGAGAGAACTGACAATTAAGATCACTTTATATTAATGGCGATATCTCAACTTTTACGTTCACTTTCTTAATTATACTTTTTTCCTGTACTCTTCCCTTTCTCTTCGTTTTTGTGTTTTGTTTTGAACAGACGGATTTTTGTAGTTTACTGTCAAATAAATCTATTTACATTGCATTGACACTTCCTGAGACGGAACATTTTAGTTCGGTTCTCAACCTTAGAATTGCCGTCCCCAGAGGCAGCTTAGGATTTTATCATAACGCTTTGCTGGATACTGACCGTCCATAGCCGTTGCTCCGTTGAGCTTTGTTCGCTTGTTCCACCTTTCAAAACTTACAAACAAGTTACTAGATCCTCACAAAGTGCACACTCATTCACTGTCCAGTTGCCTAAGTGTAAATAAGACTTGTATGGTAACAGCTTCTTTCCACGCACATCATTGTGGAATTCTCTCTTGTCTAATCGCTTCCCAGACTTATACGATTTACAGAGGTTCAAAACCGATGTAAATTCGTATCTTCTGTCTTAAATATTCCTTCTTATGTAGCTCATACCAGTAGTGGTTGACCTTGTTTTGAGCGATCCATTTAAAAAAACCCAAAAAAAACCCAAAAAAAACAGACACTGTAGAAGACCGCTTGGGATGTCGACTAACTGACTTGACTGCCGTCCGACTGGTATCAACTAACATCTCCAGATTTGCAACATTGCTGTGGTTTTCCTTTTTCATCTCGCAAATGTTTTCCTTAAGTGGGATAACACTAGTTGAAAAACGTTAGTTGACAAATATTTTTCTTCCTTAAGTATACGCACTTGAATAAAACTTTGTCTGTAGCGCAATTTTTTGTAAATAAAAAAAATTAGTCCGACGAAAAAATAAAGCAGAAACATTTCCTACTTATCTTGACGAATTCTGACGAATAATGATAAAAAATACTCTGAGGTAATTATTAAACCAATCAAAATGCTGTTTTTATTCGTTTTGATAATTGAACAATATGTTTTAGTTTTTAAAGATCAAGAGTTCAAATATTATTTGTAATTGCGGTTGCAAGAAAATGTTTTTCAAGTGTAAATCAAACAAATGAAAACTCCATTAAAGTTGTCTTCAATGCGCATGCTTCAGACGAAAACAATTAGTCTACTAATTTTTTTCGTCCAGTTTCCCCCTTTAGATATATTGCAAACATATGAAGCTATGAAAGAGAGAGAGGAGAGAGAGAGATGAAAACTATTAATTCTACTTACTTCGTTTTTTGCTTCTTTATTTTATCTTTCTCCGTTTTACGTCTTGTTCTGTTAATCATTTTTGCTGCTTGTCTCCACAGTCTGATCGAGCTTGCTTATTTTCTTTCTTGATTTCGATCTTATATCATAACTTTCACTTTCTTCGTGTTTCTCTTCGTCCCCAGAGTCTTTTTTCGTTTTTTGTTACGTTTTAGTTACGCCTTGTCGCTTGCTTTTTACCGAATGTTGTTGTCAATTAATGTATCGTCAATGCAATGACTTCTATCACTTTTCCATGAAGTAAAATTCTTCTCAAATCTCGGCAATGTGTTGGTTTCAATTGACGTCAGTTTCGCCATGCCCAATCATTTTCCAGAGATTGTTACTGTTTTGATTCTTAAGAATCTATGTCTTGTCATAGCCTGTGTCACAGCCTGTGTCACAGCCTGTGTCACAGCCTGTGTCACAGCCTGTGTCACAGATGTTACTCGGCCTCATTTTCGAAAAGGTTTTCTATTTTGTCCAGGCTTAAATTTATCCAGGTAAAGCGTGGTTGCGTGGTCAGACAGAATATCCTTATGGTAATATTATATAGATATGGCAAGTAAACTTTTCCAGGATGCCGATTTAGCGGCAGTCCATTGTCACATTGGCTTATGGCATTGGGGAGACGGCTGCTGCTACTGAAACAGAGCGTTTCTTTACAACATCGATGTCTCGGACAGCGATGTTAAAGCGCAAAAGTGAATTTGAAGCAAATTTTTTATGAAATCTGTTTCTGCTTTTAACCTGACAAGGTGTTTTTAAAATGAAAAAACTGGTAGACACTTTGTTCAAATAATTTACAATCTTTTAATCATTGAAGTAACCAGAATGTTATGAAATTAGTCTTGTGTGATTATGTTTTAGTTAAACCGACTGCTTTACATCTTCGCTGGACAGAGAGTTAAAGATGTCATGCAGTATGTATGCCCTATTTTATTATCAGGTTGTCTAACCAATCTGCATCTACTTGTTTTCCTATAGCAGAGCAATGGAAATACCTAATTTTCTGAAAAAATGGGTATTCATGAGGTTTGAAAAATTCAAAATATCAGGAAATGTGATTATACTTGTTAACAAAGAAATTTTTTATCATTTTAAAAAATTATGTATTCTTTGCGTGACATCTTAATAGATTTTTTTTGTTCAATTTTTTTTACATCTTGCCCTGTATGCACAAATTTCAGTATTTCACGATTCATCAATTTTTATCACAAAAATAGAACCCCAAAATTTCTAAAATTCTATGCTATATCAAATGCAGTGATTACCCAAACGTTATAAAAAGAACGAATATACAGTTTAAAAACATCTTTGTGGTAGAATTATATTTGACTAAGAGATAAAGTTATTCACCTCTACATCATTGATAGTTTTTGAAATTTAACTCTACAATATTTAAGGGGTTGTTTAAAGTGCTTAATGGAACTCAGAAAGATTCCATGTATAAATGTATCTAGAAAAGCTATGGGCGTTAATTTTGTTAATATTGATGCAGCTGTTACACTATTACCTCTGTCATTCAGTCTAATTTCTGATATATTAATTAATTGTCTTATTTTTTTAGCGACTTCTATTCTTATAATATCGACACAGGAGAAATATTGTCAGTGATGTCGAAGTCAAGAAGTAAACTCTGTAAGTTAGTGTGTTTCGTTTTTGCTCTTATTATAATGTTTTACAAAGGTTCACAAAAACCTAGTTAAACTACTCAAGCAGTCAGAAAACGACCATTTGAGTAGGGTGCAGTAACACAAAAATCGCATGACAAATCTTACTATTTTACCAAATGCCCGGATTTTCAAAAAGTCGAAAGTCGAAAAAAAAGTGAATTTAATGAGAAAGTTAATTGTAAATCTTAAGATAGAACAATTGATTTTAAGTAAGCAAGGTTTATCATGTCATAGACCTGATGATTTTACGTTTGGGGACGTTTTGAGAGATCCTTCTCTCAGCATCGGGCAATAATAATGTGGAAAAATGTTGTTTATATACGAAAAAGCGAAGCGAAAAATGTGTAATCAAAATCCAATTAACACCATTGTTAAGTAGGCGTGGGATCGGCTAATGTGGGATCGAAGAATTAATTAACAATTTACTAAGTAAGTATGTGTCAGATCTGCAAATGTGTGATCCAAAAGTTAATTAATTAACAAATTACTAAGTATGAAACGGGTTGGCAAGTGTGTGATTGATCGTCAAAACTTCAATGAATGGAAGTTCCCTTGCTAGCGTTCAGTTAAAATAAGAGTCCATATCTCTGGTAGTTTATAGGAAATACTGTTTATGTGATTGCTATCATAGAGAGAATGGACAAACTCTTTAATTTTCCGTGAATTCAAGTTTGCCTCCCGATCGATGACTTTAGAGCTTGCGTTTAGAGATTGCATTGATTCACCAATGTAGACTGCATTATAGTCAATACGTGGAGTTTTATAGACGAGATTGTTTTGCTGTTCTAAGGCAACCGGATCTTTTGCTACACCGTCAGTTTGCTTCAGAAATCCACCATTGAATTGGAACCATGTTCTAGTAAGTAGGATTTCAATGAGATCTAGAATATCCGATGGAGAGATATTAGTTCTATCATTCCGACTCGAATCAATCATAAGGAAGTCCTTTATTATGACCAATGTGTCTCGTATAGGTACATTAGTGTACAATGAGGTGACATCAACGGATATCAGAATTTCGTCATTCTCTATCGTTTTCCGTCTTATGGATTCAGAAAACTCCTTAGAGTTTTTAGAATGCTGCTGTGTTCCCTGTTTGGATAATGTTGTAAAATGGAAGCAATATATTTAGATAGTTTATACTGTGCCAAACCAACGTACGAGACAATAGGTCTAATCGTAATGTTCGTTTTGTGGATTTTTGGTAAACCATAAAATGTCGGGCGTGCGAATCTGTAGGTTTTAATCTACGATACAGTTGTTTGTCAATAATTTCCCTATCTAATAAGTTTTTCAACTTACTATGGGCCTCCCTTTTTATCTTTACTGTTGGATCTTTACCGAGGCATTCAAAAGGGCCATTGTCAATATGCTAATAACATTTGGGAATATTTTATTTTTAGTCGCTTATTACAAGGTCATATGACCACTACAAGGTAAAGAGCTACGGAAGATTTCAGAGGGATGACAGATATTGGTAAACATTACATTTAAAGAGTTGGATTGTATTCAGAAGGAAAGCAAGATTGTGGAAGAGAATTCTGTAGATGAGAGGTGCGAATAAAGAAACTGTCACTGTACAGTTTCTTCAGACGGTCAGTGTTTGCACAGTAAACTGATGAGACCTGCATGACAGAGGAGTAGAGCGGTAGAAAGTTTTCAAAGGAGGAGTAAGTGTAGAAAGTTCGGTCGAGATCATTGACGAAAAGAAGAAAAAGGGTAGGGCCAAGAACAGACCCTTGGGGAACCCCAGCATTGATTGAAAAGCAAGAAGATGATTGTCCATCAAGGACAATCTTAATTTTATGATCATGGAGAAAAGAGGAAAATATATCAAACATAGGACCGAACACACCATAAGCCCGTAGCTTCTTGGGAAGTCCTGCATGCCAAACCTTATCAAAAGCCTTAGAGATATCAATAGCTCTTGCTTGACCTGATACATTCAAAGCCCGATAAATACGATCTGAGATGACAGTAAGCAGGCTGGGAGTCTGAAAGTAGATGATTCAAATCAAGGTGTTTAACCAAAGTGTTATTAATCAAACATTCGAAAACGTTACTGATAACAGGAAGAAGACTAATTGGCCGATAATTACGAGGGTTAGACCATAATCATCATTAGATTTAATCATATTTCTCAAGAATGATTGTTGCACAACCTTTATCTGCATGAAGAATCATTATAGATTCGTCAGATTTTAAAGCATTTAATGCTAGTTTATCCGCTTTAGAGAGGTTTGGCTTGGGTGGTCTAGCATTCTGCAGAGTCAGACTAACTTAAGCTCGGATATTGTCACTTTCTACCTTTTCTAACCGATTGACCGCGTTTTCAACGGTAGCCATGATCTTTTTTAACCGAACTTCTTTGGGTGCAATTGTGAAGTTCAATCCTTTGGTAAGTAGATTTTCTTACTTTCAGTAAGGTTTTTATTAGATAGATTCATAATCCATCGAGGGTTATCACTAAGGTGTCATTAGCATCTCCCTCGGCGTGCGTATCCTGTTTGACGATTTTGTCAAACTTCTTTAGATTTCTCTCTTTAGCAGATGACATTTCCCTCTCATATGACTGGGCATGAATAGCGTTTACAGAAGTAAATCCTCGTCCGTCAACTTTTCCCTGAGGTTAGTCCTCAGTTCCTGAACCGTCCGTTTTAACATCAAATGAATTCTCTCCTGTAATAGGAGTTTACCTGCTTTGCGTTGGATTTCTGACTGCGACTAGTACTGATCTTACATTTAAGTTGCAGATCTTTGGGCAACAATTTGCTATGTAAATATCTAAGTAAGAGAAAATCTTAGATGATTCGTATAATTCCCATACTTTATGTTTGTATGTTCAAGACAACGAACTTCTGCCAACATCGCTTCGCCATATTGCAGTTTTATACATTGGAAGATAGGATCTGTTGGTCTAGCTATAATCATTTTAAGTAAGCAAGGTTTATCATGTCATAGACCTGACTATATTACATGGGGCGACATTTCGAGAAATCCTTCTCTCATCATCGGGCAATAAAAATCTGGAAAAATATTGTTTATATACGAAAAAAGTGAAGCGAAAAATGTGTAATCAAAAACCAATGATCGACAATCTCGTTTTTGTCTGTATGTCCCGCTTGTACGGCATACTGATATTCTTTAGAACTTGCGTTTAGAGACCGCATTGATTCACCAATGTAGACCACATAACAGCCAATACGTTGAATTTTATAGACGAGATTGTTTTGCTGTTCTAAGGCAACCGGATGCTTTGGATGAGATAGTGTTTTCCTTAACGTATCTTTTGACTAAAAGGTACATCTGATCTTGTGGTTTTGCACGATTCGATGAAGTTTTTTGCTGGTACCTTTCACATATGGTATATTTATATCACCTACAAACTCCTCGTCTTCCTCTCTAGATCTATCAGATGTAGTACGGTTTGTGACCTTACTTTGAACTCTCTTTACTATTTTCCTGTCATAGTCATTTGTGCTGAGTACATCGATTATCCGTGTGTTTTCTATATGAAGGTTGTTTCTATTTGTTACAATGTTGTTAGCACGTGTAAACAAAGATGCGATAACACTTTCTTTACAACTCTGTTGGTGATGTGGGTTAAAGTTCAAGTATTGGCCAGTGTGCGTGGGCTTGTGATATACAATGATAGACAATGTTTTATCAGTATTCCGTTTGATTCTCGTAACTAAGAATGGTATGCTACCTTCCTATTCCCTTTTATTGTAAACTTTATCTGGACGTGCAGACCGTTCATGTGTTCGTAAAATTCCTTAATAACTTTAGAACCAATTACTTTCAGCCCATAAAATTTGGCAAAAATTTGTTCACCATCACAAAAGTAAGGATTTCGTGACATTGATGACATCATTAAAACCTTGAAAATCGGGTAAAATT
This sequence comes from Bougainvillia muscus, assembly GCA_032352715.1. NCBI lineage: Eukaryota > Metazoa > Cnidaria > Hydrozoa > Anthoathecata > Bougainvilliidae > Bougainvillia > Bougainvillia muscus. The sequence goes on along the minus strand of JAUCNQ010008904.1, from coordinate 6,333 downwards.
TCTATGTTTCAGATCCGTTCTAAAACTAAGTAACATTATATTCCCTAAAACGCTATGAACACCCTAAACAAAGACAGAACCACCCTTCTTAAAAGTTTTCAACCAATTTAACACGGATTGAACCGGATTTTGGCATTCTTAGAAATTTTTCCGGTCTCTGTTCCAGTTTTCCGGAAAAAATGCCGGTAATCCGACAATTTTCTAACTAAAAAGAAAGGTCATGATATAATACGTTCTTGTGCAAAATTTCAACTTTTAATCTTAAATAATGAACGAGATACTGCAATTGCAATATTCAGGAATTTCAGAGGGATTAGTGCTGTAAATGGAGAGGTGGTTTCAAACAATAGCCAGTAATTTGATAACCACATGGTATTAGGCTGAAATCTTTTCAGATGACGTAGTATAGATAAATATTAAAAGTCACAAAATATCATATCGAAAACGCATATACAACAAGTTATGGGGGGGTCAAAGATGACACAAGCCTTTTCAGCCCCCCACCCCCATCCCCGGTAGTAATAGGGTTAAAAGATGCATGTTTAAACAAAATTTGTTGAGAACTACTGGAGATATGCTCTTCAGGCAAATAAAGAGTTTTCTTGTTTTGGGCAGAAAAGAATTTTCTTTAGTATTATTTATGTCAAAGTCGGGTGAATTATTTCGTAAGTTTAATAAAATGAATCTTGCCACACTCAGTAGTCAGGGCATCCAGCACAACAGCTTCCTACATTTAGAATGTCCTCTCTAAATGTAAATTATTTCTGTCTCAATTAAATGGCAGGTTTAATACTATCCTGAGATAATGATGCATGGTGAGAAAACAGCAGCGTTTTTGCCTTCTAACTGGAGTAAAATTGATTAAATGAAGAAAACTTTCAAAGTTTGCACAAAAAGGCATTAATCCGAACATAAATTTATTTCCCCTGCTATTCAAACTTTGTGGTTATGATGGTATTAGGACAAAACAGATAACAATATAACAATATCCACCAGAAAAGACATGGCCCTTTTTTAAATTCCGTGGATTTAAAATTTTACAAAGCAAAATAAAAAGAGCCAGAATTAATAGACATACATAATATGCTACAATAATGACGTCTTGACGCCTTTCACTCTCAAACAAAGCTCGTACCAGCAAAAGTGTTAAAACGTTTTGTGATAAAACAAACTTAACGAAGTTAAAATTGCACATTATAAGAAATAGTCAACATCATTACATTTGAGAATAGAACTAAATTCCATAGTCTTTAAGAGTATAAATAACTAATAAATAATTAATAAGTATAAATAACCTTTAAAATAATGCAATATCTTAGTGAAAAAAGCTATTGCCCGCATTATTTGACTTTGCTGTAACAATGCGGTGTAATGACCTATGTCTAGTGTTAAATTAAGATGAAGAAATTGATGCACATAGTGCCTACGTTGGGTTTGTCCAACAGTAGTGATACTAGAAGTGAGGATACTTTTGTGTGTAATGTAAATTGTCATGTATGGGTTAGTAGATTTTCATCGTCTGTGTTGCACCAAAGAAACTATTATTATAGAAATTGATTTGCACAAATGCTTTATGTTTGCGAAAAGGAACCGTGCTGTTTTAAACTGTGCTTATTAGCACGGGCTGCGTTCTGAAAAGTTCGGCATGTCATTTAAGTACCGTGCAAATATGCCAAGGTGGCTTTATAAATTCGCACGCGCATGTTTTATGCACCGTGCTAAATCACACAATGTTGCATATGAACATAGCCCACGTGCTATATTGCAGGCATGTAAAAAATGCACGCTAGACTGATAGAAAAAATTGATCACACGCGTCCATTTTCCGAGATTGTGCTGAAAACGCAGATCTGCCAGTTATCAAAAATCCAACACGAATATCATCTACCTAATGTGCCAGAGATATCCCCCCAACAAGTTGTTTTAAATTGCTAAGTAGCTTTAATGGCTATGCTAATCTTTCGAACATAATTAAATCTTTTAGTAACTTCTCTTACTGTGTCAAAGGTCTTCGTAGGTTGCAAAAAAATGATTTTGCTGTTTTTCTTCATTGCAGTTACGGATTTAGCCCTAGTCAGAATATTTAATTCAGAAGTTTTATTTCTTTAAAAGCTTTATACATACATGAAGCAATTAAAAATTAAAGACTTTCCATGTTTCTGCTGTGAATTCGTTCTGAATATGTTCTGAATCCGTTCTGAGTCCGCCTCTGTATTGATTAATCGTTATTTGTTTATGTTTCGAAATTCGAGGCTTACCCTATTTAGAGCACCAAAGTAGAAAGCATTTTTTTATAGAACGTTATAAATTATGCCACGTTGTTTTTGTTATAAGAATCTTAGCTTCACTTAGTTCTTTGCCTAGTTATTTATGTTCTTAAAAAATTCTAAAAAGCGAAGTTGTTATGGGTTAATAATATGCTCACCTGAATCGAAATAAATTATCAGTTTATTGATCAGTCAAACACTAAAATCTACGATTCCAGTCTAGATCTTCCCTAATTTTTTAAACAAATTTTAGGTCAGCGTACGAGCAACGCGTTTGATTCTCCAACTGCTCTGTACTGTTTTTTTTTTTACATAACCAAAAGAAATAACTTTGTTACCAAAAATGTTCGAATGTTTGTGCATTTTATAACTATCTGTCATAACATTGGTCGAACGTTTAACATTAACCAATGTTTTAAAATGACACACTTATTTGTTGTTACATGTTATGAGTGACATCCTTAATATTATGCCTGTGTGTCAATATGCTTGCGTGCTAAAACGCTCGCAGACCAAGCTAAATTACACATGTGTCAAAAGGCAAGCGTGTTAATATGCATTGTACATAAAACTTGCCTCGTGCTATAATGCACGCTTGATCATTTTTTTTAGCATGGGTGCGTGGACTAATATGACACGCGTGCATTTCTCTGTAACACGGCGTCGATAATAGCACGGTCCATTTTCGCAAATGTTCTCACATTTGTCCCTTAGTATAGGAAGATTGGCTGGGCCTATACAAGGTGGCCACCACTCCTAAAAACTGATCGAATAACATGAAGACGTTAGAACTGTTTTCCATCACTGAGTGCAGGGTGCAAATTAGGTTTTTGAAAGTGACCATCAGATTTTTTGTACAAAAGAGTTTTGCACAAGAAGAACAAGGGTTTAACCCCATTTTGACCAGCGAATGTCACAGAAATTATATGAAATTTAAAAATGGCTAGCCAATCAGAACTAGCGGGCCCTAAATTCGTGCCCTGGTGTGTATTCGGAATCACCATTCTCTGCTTATTTATTGGTTAAATAACAGTGTCCTACATAATTATGGTGGAACTAGTGATTTGCAGGCCTTGCATCAACCAGCAATCTTCAAAACAGTGACTTTTCATGTTTGATATTGAGTGGTATGCCCGTTAATTTTCTACAAGCGCAATATTTTTCTTTTATCAAGGCTCTGAGGAATTCTTAGCAGCAAAAGCTACCAGACCTAAAAATAGCTAAAATGGTGCAATTGAATGGCTTCAAAATGCACCTTGGCACCAAAAGCTAGTAATCAGTAAAGACTAAGTTTCAACACACTCTAAGGCTTTGTTTCATAACGCTATATTCCAAGCAGTGCAAATATGAAGGTCCTGAAAAATATTAAAAATTATTTCGAGTCAATGGACTCGCAGCATTCTCACTATTAAACATTCACATGAGTTGACGTTTTCAGGAGTAGACATTTTCACGAGTACACGAATGGTATAAATCTTTTTCATAGCAGAATTTTAGGTAGTTTTTTTTTTTACATTTCCTATGTTGACATTGATGTGTTAACTTTAAATATGATCTAATAATACAACAAATCCTCCAATAAAAAGCCTTTTCTTCCCTCTTTTAACACCCCTCTAATAAACGCCTCCCCTAACCAAAAAGGGGCGTTTATTAAGAAAATCGTAATAATGGCCTATTTTAGGTAAGTGTGAGGTGTAGAAATCAATTAGACAAAATATGCTTTATTACAATCTGTAAAATAACCCGCTTCTGCATAGGACAGTAGGACCTAGTAGTTCGATGAGACCTATTTTTGCAGATTATTTCCAGTCGTCACTTCAACAGATCCCAAATATAACTGTCATGGTGCATTTTCTGAACAAAAGTCCCATGTGGTATCCATTTCTAAATGTAATGTGGTATCCATTCAAAATGTAATAAACGCCTCAGGCGTTTATTAGAGAACACTGTTTTTGTTCTTACTTTTTATTATCTGTCTCCATCAAATCCCTGGTCCAATGTAATATTTAAATCTCCCCCTATAAAATATATTTCTATGAATAGGAATATGAACTACAGTTGCACAGTCTTATGAGTAAAAATCTATTGCTAGATGATAATGCCGTTATTTTATTGTCAGCTTGTTTAGGGAACTTCGTATTAATTTTCATTCAGAATAAGTGTCTTTTTGCATACAAAATATGAACAAATGAATACACTTCTTCTGTGATGGAAATGGGACGATTACAAATACAAATTTACAAATACGATTACAAATACAAAGTCTACAATGCTGATTGATTTATTTTAACAAATAATCAAACATGTTTGAGTTTAATTGAAATCATGCGTAATAAAGACAGAGCTAAAAATGTGTGACATGGAATGGAAAAAAAGGAAACTTCGACATCAGAGATGCTAAAAAGACAGCAATTACACTACCAAGTAAAAAACTCTCGAATGTAGTAGCATCGCGAGTTTTTCATTAACAGGTTAAAATTAAAATTAAAAAAAAATTAACTGTTGTATGTTAGCTATTGACAGTTAATGCAAAATAAAAAAAATTAACCGTCAATAATGTAACTATTAACGGTTAATTCGTTAAAAGATTTTCGAATAACCGTCACAAAAGAAGGCATCGCATGTTTAACCGTTATTACCACAGAAAAAAATTAAAAAATTACTCACACTTCCTCTTAACCGACAATTAACAAAGAAAAAGAAGGAAAACAACTGTTAACCACCAATGGAAAACTGTAAAGCAGTCTGTGATATCGCCAGCGAGGTTAGATATTTGAATCCGTTTTTATCTTTGTTGAGTTATATGATAATGTATTTCACGATTATTAGACACATCCAGAGGCGGATCCGGAACACACTTTAACTTCGTAGTCAAACCAATAAAATGGAAACATGAGAATCATGAATTTATAAAGATTTAACTACTCATCGTTAGCTTATGACCGTTTGTTAACTATTAAAAATAATTAGTTTTCGTTTCCCTCTTACTACTGACAGGTCTGAATCCGCCAGTGACATTGTTACATCTCTAGGATTTAAACTAAAAAACTTGAAGCTGAAGAGAGTGTAAAGGTGAAGTAAACAAATACTGTAGAGCTTCAAGCTCAATCCTAGTCGAAGGCAATGCCCCAAAAAAATAGTTAGGATTAGGATTATTACCCGCGTTTTCTAGAAAACAGCGTAATACAAAAGTTTTGAACGTTCACAATAATAGTTAGTTCACAATACTTTTAACAAAAACATTCGATTTATGAAAACTAATCACACCACCTTTCTCTTTAACTGTTAATAGTTCGCATATTGACCGTTAAGATAAAAACTAATCACATCACGTTTCTCTTTAACCGTTAATAGTTCACCTATTGATGGTTAAGAAAAAACCTAATCACATCACGTTTCTATTTAACCATTAATAGTTTGTCTACTGACCGTTAAGATAAAAACTAACACTACCAGTATAACTATCTATCAAATAGCGGCCATATCTTAACCCTGTAAATGCACAGTTTTCCAAGTTATCTGTGAAATGTCGAAAAATGGTCACACTTACATTAACAAAACCTTAAGCATTTGCTGTAGGATTGTTTAAGTAAGTGTAACCATTTTTGGACAAAATGCATTATCGGGTTAAAATAACGCCATCTCAATCGCAAATAGAACTATATGTATTAACGCCGTTTAAACGTCATTAAACTAACTCCATGAACAACGTTGAAATAACGTCATTTCTGTGGCAAAAAAGACTATATAATATTAATAACGTCGTCTTAACGTTATTAAAATAACGCCATGAACAATGTTAAAATAACGTCATTTCACTCGCAGATAAGACTATATTTAATAACGTCGTTTAAAGTTATTAAAATAACGCCATGAACAATGTTAAAATAACGTCATTTCACTCGCAGATAAGACTATATTTATTAACGTTGTTTATACGTCATTAAAAATAATGCCATGAACAACGTTAACATAAGGTCATTTCACTTGCAAATAAGACTATATTTAATAACGTCGTTTAAAGTTATTAAAATAACGCCATGAACGATGTTAAAATTACGTCATT
>JAUCNQ010008793.1:0-14029 GCA_032352715.1 Bougainvillia muscus | reverse complement strand
ACTTACTTACTTACTTACTTACTTACTTACTTACTTACTTACTTACTTACTTACTTACTTACTTACTTACTTACTGGGAATGGGAGTTTAAAATAGAACCAGGTCCTGAAACAGGACCCACATTGATAACAGCACCACAACACAGAAGTGGCCATCCTGTATAATAAATATATGTAACACTGTAATTGTTATGATTTCAGTTTTCATGCAGAAAAATATGTTTTTGTGCATACTTAGTATGCACAAAAACACTTCATCTGTGATGGAAATGGAATTTTGTGGACTGTCCCTAACCAAATACATTCTTAATAAGTTGTATTAAATTTTTTTTAATTTTTTTGCAATGTTGTTGAACAGTATTGTTATTGGATTTGTTATTCTAATTTTTAAATTATTAATTATGTTGTAGATTATGGCACGAACTGACAATTGAACTTTTAACATTTATCACCGATGATTATTTCAAGCAGAATGGTGGGCTTATGGATGTAAGTGTAAATATGCCTTAAGATTAGTGTCAATAGAAGAATATTTTGCCCTATCGCGAAATTAATTCTCGAAATTATTTCGAGAAATCTCTATTTTCCATTTTAACGGCAGCAGAAGAAGGAGCAGTTCTTCTTCTTCTTCTTGCTCCTTATCAAGCAAGTTTATTTTCATAAAATTAAAACTCATTATTTAAGATAAAACGTTTTATTTCTATGGACACGATGCTCAAAAAAATAACGCAACAGACATCATGGCACCTAGTCAAAGAAAATGTTCTGACGTCAATGAAAATATGACATCCCTATTTTTCACGATAGACCGTTCACAAAATTCTTATGTAAGTTTGTATCTATTTTCATTCAGAAGGAGTGTTTTCGTCTTACTTTGTACGCACAAAAACTTCTTCTGTGATGAAAATGGTTCATATTATGATACGAATTTTGTTGACGGTCCCCTTATATAATCATGTTATGTCTGTAGATTATATTAGGTTTTTTTTTTCATAGAATGTTTCATGAAACACGACCTATATGTATATGGAGAACGGATAACTTTGTGTGGAGACAAAAAAAACAACTTCTGTCAGTCAGTGCTTCTCTAGTTAAATATAGTTTAGGTTGCTCCAACCTGTCTGGAAACTTGTGCTAGAGCATCTGAGCGATTAATTATATGTCATAAGGGACCGTCTCAAAAATTCGCTTAAATTCGCTTCACAATTCGCTTCATTCCTAATAATTTTCACCTCAGATAGAGTGTTATTGTAACACTTAAGTGTTACAATAACACTTCATCTAAGGTGAAAATGAAGCGGTTTGCTAAGCGAGTTTAAGCGAATTTAAGCGAATTTTTGAGACGGTCCCTAAGCAATATTGGTTATTTATTTCTCGTTTCAGCTCTACGAAAACTTTCTCTCTGATTTTGAACACAGGTAAGGTAAAATACACTCTCCAGGCCTTACGGACATGGAAAAAGTATGCACCTGTATAAAGGCTTATTCTATAAAGTTAAGTTTGTTTGGCTTTTCACATTGACTAATGTCAGGACATGTTTATTTCACAGCAAAGCTTTTGCCTTTTTTTCAGAACACCTCTAAGTGGACACGGTTGGAATAGAGGGTAAATAATCGGGTAGTGAAAAAGTGAGAGTTCTGAAAGAATGCATGTATTTCAACTGAGTAACAATTCGTGAAATTGAAGAACTTCAACTGTTAGTGACGTGTCATGAAATTAATTTGTGATTTGCAAATCACGAAATCTTAATTCCATCTCTGTGATACTTTCAATATATCTAAGCTATTGTTATCTCTTAAGGCTGTCTGGTTCCATCTTAACAAAGTATATCCTTACAAATTACGGGAAAAAAATAGAATTTTAACGGTGAAAAGTTGTGCAGCTGACTTTAGATACAACTTGTAAAAGAACTTTTGAAAGGTGATTCTGTTGCGTATTATTTTTTACTAGTATTAGAAGAATTATTGTAAAGTTAGGCTGACTGGCGGCATAACTAGCTGGAGACACACATCTGTTGAATTTGAAAATTTATTTTCAGGATTAATGCATTATCATTAACAGAAATGGTCCTTATAATATCACAAGAAATAAAAGGTAGGATTGAAGAAAAAGTTTCTTTAACATTCCTACTTTGTGTAAAGGGACCGTCCACAAAATTCCTATCGAAATTTGTACCAATTTTCATACCGAAGGAGTGTTTTTGTGCATACTTCAAGGATGAAAGAGTTCCGGACTAATCTCACCTCACATTATTTTAATTTTTTCTGGATTTTTATAAAACCAACTCTTTCATCCTCCTTGATAATTCTTATGCAAAAAAAACACAACTTCTGTGATGAAAATGGTTCATATATGAACTGTCTTTTTTAATAAATTGAAGAAGACTTGCAGTGAAAATATGAAGTGTTACTGACTTTTATTCTAAAGACTTAAATTCCGATATGATTCAATATACACACCATCCACAAGATTAGTTTCAGAATTTACGTCTTATATATGACGACAGTAAACAGTTTGCATATCACTAAGGGGCAATTTCTTCTTCGTTATTTAAGAGGTAACGTCCGATTGTTAGACCCTTAAATGGTCTGGAATAGGGGCTGGCATTTTAAAAAGCTAAGAACTGTATTTGTTTTCTTCTTTAGATTCTGAAAAGGCAGTAGAGCTTTTCAAAAAAACACAAGAGAAGGTATTTTGACCAACAGAAGATGTGATGTATATATTTACTAAAACTATATTTACTAAGACTTTCGTAGTTCCCACTCATTGTTTTACCTTGTTCCCTGAGAATCCTCTCCCCAAATACATCTAGATTCTTATCTGATTTCAAACATAGCTGCATGACTATACTTGCAACAGACTGTTTGCCCATGGTTTTATTGGGGAAGGAATTGGTGGCGGCGATTGGTAGGGGGTGGGACAAACTCAAAAATCCAATTTGAGGGGGGAGGGCACAAAAAGGGAGGAAAACGGCATGTCTTGGTTGTAGCGGGGGGGGGTGGGTAGTAAAAAGGGAGGGGGACTAATGTCTAATAACCTCAAAATTTGGAGGGGGGGGGGGGGGCTGACCCTGGAGGACGCTATGAATTACCTAGTTTTCTTTTAAAACTACATAAATATTGCCCTTATTAATACTGATTGGATCCTATTCTGGATTAGAACCTGAAAACAAATACTTTCGTAAGAATTTCATATTGTACACTGTGTTTCAAGCTTCTTTTGAGACATTTTTTTCTCTGCCTGCAATATAGGTACAGCTAGCTAAAAAGAATTAATATGCTTAGATTTGGTAAGGGACCGTCCGCAGTTTGGCATGGAAATTCGTTTCAGCTAGTATGTACAAAGACACTTCTTCTTTGATGAAGATGGTACGATTTGCGATACGAATTTTGTCGACGGTCCCTAAGAAAAGAATGTAAATTCAACAAAAACTTCTTCTTTTAGGTGAAAAGTAGTGTAGAAGCAAAAGTGTTATGTATGACAGCTATTGGTCTGTTGTATTTAAAAGATAGTAAATTAGAAGATGCAAAGGTAAGTGATAAATATACTTAAACTGAAGTTGAAACGAATTATTGTTCTTTGAGACAGTGTCTGGAAAACAATTATGCCTAAAGAGAAACATTATATGTAGGAATTAATTAATTTACATCCCTGTGGTTTTGGCTGAGGTAATGCATTATAAGGGATCGTCCCCAAAATTTGTATATAAATTCGTATTATTTTTTATTCAGAAAGATTTTTTGTATATACTGAGCATGCACAAAGACACGTCTTCTATGATGATAATGGTGCGATTTGCGATACGATTATGACTATGTAAATAAAGTTAATTAATTTAATTCGTGTAAAAAATATCTTGTAGAGTTTTTACTACTCATTTCAAATGTTATAGGTAAGGTTGCGTCTCAAAAATTCGCTTTAGTACGTTTCCAAATCGTAACATTTTAATTTCAAATGAAGTGACAAGTACATACAAAGTATTAGAGTTGATATGAATCAAGCAACTTTTTGAGACGATCCCTAAAAGACATAAATAAGACAGATTGTTTATATTTTAGAAATTGATTAAAGAAGCACAAACACAACTGGATACTTTAGATAGTGTCACAACAGTTCATGGCCGGTTTTATGATCTGTCCAGTAATTATAGCAAGGTATTCTATTGGGTGTTCTTAGGGCCTGTTCAAGAATAGGAGGGCAGCGTCTGATTTGTTGAAAAAGACCAATTTCTTCTCCATTCAGGGTTCGTACTGGGCCTGTTTTCCTGTTTTTTCTTGTTTTTGTCAGTTTTTTTAGAAATGGCCTGTTTTTCATGGTTTGTCAAGGGTGGATATCTGGAATATCCATTTTCTTGATTCATGATATTTTATATGTGAAATTATGGTTTCTTTAAAGTGTATTTCCTGCTTTGTCGTGATAATAATATTGAAATTACCAGTTTAACTTTTTTGTTACATGCAAATGCAGGGGTTAATGCTAGCATGACAGGCTTCCGAATGTGTGAGCTATATTGTTATAGGTTCTTTTATTAAGTTAAGGAATATCCTATTTTATTCAGGGCGTTAGCCAAAATCCCAAAAAATTCTGCGGTCTGAGTGATTTGGGAAATTTAATGTCTTGAAAATATTAGTTGGGGGGCGAAGAAATTATTTCAATCTAGATCCTCTGAAATAGCCTTTTTAAAGCTAAACTAATGATTTGCAAAAGGATTTTTGAACCGTATAAAGTTGAAGAAAATGTTAACTTATGATAAATTTCATCATCTTTTAAAATAAAATCTTGACCACATTTTATAATCTAGTCAAAGCGATAAAAGGGAGAACAGAGCTAGTTAATTTATAATAGTTTAAACATCGATCGTTAGCTTTTAAAAGGCTAACAATTATTTTTTTAAATTATTTGGTATCATAGAATTTCTTACTAATGATTTCATTTTCAGTTAAGATGAAGTGTCATTATGCATACAAAGTATAGAAAGACACTTCTTCTGAATGAAAATTGATATGAATGAAGCGCATTTATGAGACGCTTCCTTATCTAGATAAAAGTCTTAATATATAGTGTACTTTCAGTTCACAGTTTAGCCATAATGCAATCGTTTTATTTCCTCTTACTCATAAGAATTAAAATCATTTGAAAACCCAATTTTTTGCACTATGTTTCACTTGCAGCTTTTGACTTACAAATGAAGTTGGTATCAGATTGCTTTGTAAGGGACCGTCTCAAAAATTCGCTTAAATTCGCTTAACAATTCGTTTTATTCCTAATAATTTTCACGTGAAAATGAAGCGAATTGTGAAGCGAATTTAAGCGAATTTTTTGAGACGGACCCTAGAGAAACCATTTGTTAACAACTGTATAGTATTATTATGCGAATGATTTAAATTATTTTTCAATCAACTAAGCTTGATCTCCGCCATTTCACAAGCAACACAATGTTAACATAACCATTACAGGGTTAAGCATTAAATAAATAAAATATATAGATAGTAAATCAAAAGGTAATACTTTTAAAATGAAGATATTTTTTAATTATAAACCTGCTTTTTATTCGTAACAGATAACTGGTTCTTACAATGAATATTACCGTGATGCATTACGATTTCTCGGATGTATGGATCTTTCTACTCTTACAGGTAAGGAACCGTCATAAAATTCGCTTTATGAATTCGCTTCATTCCTGTCAAATTTCATCTCAGATGAAGTGTTATTGTGCATACTTTGTATGCACATTAACACTTCATCTGAGTTGAAAATGAAGCCAGGGCCTTTTCTAGAATAGGAGGGCATCGTCCGATTTGTTGAAAAAGGGCATTTTTAGGACTATTTTACATAAAAGGGGCATTTTCTTCTTCATTATTTAAGGGGCAGCGTCCGATTGTAGGACCCTTAAAAGGTCTAGAAAAGGGCCTGGAAGCGATTTGTGAAGCGAACCCTAAGTTAATTAAAGTCTTTTTTTAATTGAATTAATTTATTTATCAGTTACAGTGGAATCCTGATAAGTGGAACCCTGAAGAGACCAGCAAAAATGGTTCCAGTTGGCGAATGTTCTACTTAACCAACATCGAGGGACCGGTAAAAATGGTTCCACTTAGCGGGAGTTCCACTTTCTGGGGTTCCACTAATCGGGATTCAACTGTACTTAACTTTGGTTAAAAATAATTCATAAAAACTAATACATAGAAAGGAGGGTATGCCTTAGAAATAGGGGGCTAGAATAAACGGTCAACAACAGTTGTCAGGCAGAAAATATCGGTACATGAAGTACGCTATGAACAGTGTTTCATAAGTTTTTGTAAGGCATAATTTAAGCTTAAAGGAGAACGGAGGGGAAACTAATAACTTTTGCTTAAAATGATCATTTTGTTGTTCTGAACACATCTGTATTCGTTAAACTTTCTAAACATTTATAAATAACCCAAAATTAGCAGTTTTTCAAGTCATGTGACTAAACGTGTTACGTCACTGATGCGGATGTTCATTTCTATGTCCTCTTCGGTATTTACGAATGTTTACTAAATTAAATAGAAACACCCCTAACAGTGCAAGCTTAATTGATTGCATTTTTGCTGTATTACGTAATTTTCTATATTTTTTCGAATGAGCGCCCCTTAATGGGAATAGAATGGACGCTCATTCGAAGGGGGCGCTCTTAAAAATTATTCCAAAAAGGGGGGCGTTCATTTGAGTAAATACAGTAGGCGGTCATTCGAGTAAATAAGGTAGACGGTGGAAGTTTTGTGCGGTTTATGGATTTCCTCACTTGTTGTGGTGAAATCTGATGTTACCGCTAAGTGAAAAAATTCGTTTCAATTTGTTTCAGAAATCAGTTCACTAGAATTTCAGATTAAGTTTCGTTGTTTTGGGGGACACCGTTTCCTTGAAATAGCTAGTACTTGAGGCCACATCATAGTTGGGGCCGAACATAAAAGTTTGCGATGTGGGATGTGCCAGATCCCCGAGAAACGACCTCTCTAAGTTATCTATGTACAGAAGTTTGCATTTCACCAGAAGCAAAAATTCGATGTTTTCCTAGTAGCTATGTTTGCATTTGCTATATAGGCATTTGAAGATTCGAGAGTTTGAATGGCAGAATCGATTACACACTCTCTCTAATCCCTCCTATAACCTTCAAATTGCCAAAGAAAATAGAGTAAAATGCTGTTGGGTAAGTAACACTCGATCAGAGACTCGAAAAAGTAGTACACCAAGACTTGTTAATCATATGCATATCTAATATACATTTACAATACATTTATGAATTATGTGCAAAATCGATCTCCGCAGAGATATTGCAGAATGATCTTGTACAAAGTGGCCATCTTTAACGTTCTAATACTCCACGATTTATTGATTTTCTTTTAGAGGTGGAACTTCAACAGCGTGCTTTCAACCTTTCTTTGGCTGCTTTACTTGGTGGTGATGTATATAACTTTGGAGAACTAGTAGGTCCTTTTATTATATGACAAAGAATCAAAACCCTAAAGACTCTGCAGGGTCTATTCTAGAAAAAGATGGCATCGTCCGATAAGTTGAATAAAGGAAAATTTTATGTAAAAATATCCTAAAAATACCTAGTTTTCTGTGAAAACAAGGTATTTTTAAGTCTATTTTACGTAACAGTGGCAATTTTTTCTTCGTCATTTAAAGGCAGCGTCCATTGTTGGACCCTGAAAAGGTCTGGAATAGCGTCAGCTCTGCGATACAGTTGTTTCTTCTTTATGTCTTCTTCCAAGTTATTACCCAGGGTGGGCTTTTAAGTAGCTCCATGAAATGCCAGCGCTTGGGCGTGTAAAATACTGTTTGTTGTTTATCTTAGCAGTGGTATCTCTGGAAATGAGACAAATTCCAATAAACCCTACCAACTGTGTGGCTGTTAAATTACACACACCGAGTAGATTCTTTCTATTTATCATTTATTTTAGCTTGCGCATGAAGTCTTGCAATATTTGAAGAAAACAGAACATACTTGGTTAATAGATATTTTATATGCTTTTAATAGTGGTAAGGAGATTGATCTAATATATAGTCACTGTATGAGTTCGTCTCAAATTCCGTTTAGTTCGTTATACAAATCTTTTAAGATTCACCTCAGACGAAGTGCCATTATACGTATTTGTTTAAGTGGAAATTGATAGGAATGAAGCGAATTTAGGAACTGAATTTTTGCGACGGTTCCTATTGGAACCTTGAAGAGATTCATTGGGTAAAGAATCTGTCTTTCTAGGCGGTACTTCTTGATGAGTAGAGGTAGTTCAAACTTGTCAAAGTGTTTTTAAGAATATAAGTAAATAATTAAACAATGCTGGAGAGCTCTGGAATAAAAGTCTATTCTGCATAATTTTAAATTCATTAATCTAATACACCCATACAGGCCCTAACCCAGACCCGTTTTCAGGTCCGCCAATCGGACGCTGCACCTTGAATTTTGATGGCGAAAGTGCCCCTTTTATCTATTAAATAAATAAATAAAATAAATAAATAGTAACTAAAATAAATAGTTTCCAAGATAACCAGATATTATTACGACTCTTTTACATACAAATCGCCCTTATTCAACTGATCGGGCGCTGCCTTCCTCTACTAGATTAGACTCTGAACATACGAACAGTATTGTAAAAAAATTATCAATCTTTAAGGAGAGCTGTTCTCTTGCTTCCGGTTATATATTTTCTTTATGTATATTCTTTTTTAAACCTCTTGTTCACACAATTTTATTTTTTCCATCTAGGAGACATTCAAAAGTTTTTGGATATGAGATCAAGTTGGGGTCAACAGGTAATTTTATTTCGTTTATTTCATATATTTTGACTTAGTTTAGTTTCGAAACGAACTTTGTGATTGGTATATTAGGCCAGGCATATAATTAGGGATCTGCCACCTTGAAAGGTAAAAATTCCCTTTTACATTTTTGACTCTACACATATATATAGAATAGGAATCAAGATGTAGCATGAGGTTTTTTCCTTTTTCCTAGGGGTCTTAATACCGACAGTGAAAAAATGTGTAAGGGGCGTGGGTACATTATACACATAGCCATAAAAAGCGTTGTACTAAGTTTCTAAAACTGAAACTTTACCAGATTATTCCTATGATATAATATTTTAAATTTTATCAAATATTTTGATGATCACATGATAGGTGTCTATTTTACAGACCAGATTATGCTAATTTTATGAGAAAATTCCTGTTTTTTAGCAAGTCAGAGAAGAGGACTATATATAAACTAACAACTTTAATTTTGTGGCCCTATTTTAGATTAATATATATCCATAGATACTCTTTTAGAATGTTTTATAGCCTAAATAAATTGCTTTGTTTTCATTTCCATTTCCATTTCCATCAAGCTTTATCCAAATTGAAATCTCACTTTAACAAAACCTTGAATTCTTGAAACGAACATGAATAGTCTCATAGTCTTATAGTGTATAGTGGATACTCTCACTATGTTTTTTTTCTTTTACAGCCTGATCTTGCAGCCAATGAAACAAAATTACTACAGAAAATCACTTTACTTTCTCTAATGGAGGTTAGTAATAAGACTGACTTGTTGTGAGAAGATTTTAATTACTCTTTTATGACTTTCAGTGCAACAACGTTGTGATTTAGTTTAGAATTCGCGATAATTCGTTTCACAAATCGTTTGTATTTTTATCTCAGATAAATAAAGAATGCTCAAAGGCATTTCTTCTAAATGAGATTAATAAAAATAAAGCGAATTCATAAAGCGAATTTTTGAGACGGTTGCCTAGTGACTACGAGTGCAATACTGACCGGTACATAGGTACGTCTCGCATTGGTAATTAATCTGATAAACTGGCACAAACGTATTTCTCTTTTAGTTAACATTTAAACGAAAATCAACTGATAGGAGTTTTTCTTTTACAACAATTGGTGAAGAAACGAGGCTACCTGTCCACGAGGTGAGTAGCATAATCTTTACATCACAAATTCTCAGGTTACGTACCTGGCCTTACGGCTACAGTTAAAACTAAGATTAAAACTTGCAATTACAACAGTAATTTGTGTCTATCATTTCACATGCGAGAGTTAGGAAGGGAACTCACTCTAATGCATGTTCTACTTGACTTCTATAAAGATATTTTTGCTTTTATCAAAGATTTCTATGGAATAGTATTCCTGACAGTGTACAAATCACACCCGTTTAAAGGCCTTTTACCGCATCTTAGACAGCATTACTTTTATGGATGCACAATCTTCTTTTATTTGTAGTTGTTGTTAGTTTGTTGTTAGTAGCTGTTACGATAATTAGCGACCGTCCATAAAATTCATATCGCAAGTCGTATCATCATCATCTCAGTGCACAAAGACACTCTTTCTGAATGTGGACGGTCCCTTATAGTGTTACTAAGCCAATATATAAAAATTTAAATAACTGAATACAAAAATAAAGATTCTTTCTTTCTGTTTAGGTCGAATTACTAGTTATGAAAGCGCTATCCATCGGTTTAATTAAAGGTATCTATCAAATCTAAGCAGGAGTGTTTTGTACTTACATAGTATCTATGTACAGTTGATCTTCGAGTTTTGGAATACCACGATTTTTCGATCTTTTTGTTGGTCCCTTGGTTTCCTAACCTTTCTGACCACTTTGAATTCTCGAACTCCCGTTTTTCGAACGGTTTTGTCGGTTGACCTTGGCTGTTCAAAAATGAAAGTATCTTCTGTTTTATAAACAGTTCCTCGAAAAGAAGGATTTATGTTTGAATAATGAAACTCTCACTGTGGGTCTATCTTGAAAATTTCAAGTTACAGATTTGTACTAGTAATCCCATGTTTGGGAGAGCGATTGGGATAAATCACCCGAGTAAATATTTGAATATTTTTGAATAATTATGAAAAATTAAAAAGGGTAGACTGACTGCATGTATGATTCCTGGTTAATCACATAAAAACAATGTCAAACAAACAACACACAAAATCATCTCTCATACCGTCATGGAACGTGAAAAATATTCAAACATTCGAAAAATACACATTATTATTGTTTACACATCATTTTTTTAACGGGGGCTGATTTCAATACCAGGGGGTGATTTCAAGGGTCAGGTGGTGATTTCAAACACACCTGGATGATTTCAAAATAACACCGCTCACGGTGCCATCAGATTTCACCCAAGTGAGTGATCCATATTCATTTTTCAACCTTTAAGCAGTCTTAACTCATTTTTTTACGTACGATCCAAATATGGGCGTCATTTTAAAAATCCTAAAAATTATTGAAAAATCCATACGTGTGTTCAATATGTGTATTTCTTTATGTAGATTTGTGTATCCAATACGTTAAAACTTCTAATAAGCGCCGGGGCGTTTGTTAGAGGGAGGCGCTTATTAATGAATTTTCCTTTTGACTAAATAGAAATTTAAGCTGCGAGCTCTTTAAAACAGTTAAACAGTTCTCTATTTTTTATATGATATAATATTTGTCAAAAAAACTTATTTATTATTTCTAATAGATTTCATTTTTGCACGAATAATTAATCCGTTTCGTTCGTCGCTCAGACGACATTGCATAATAATTTGGCGAAGTTAGGAGAAGTAAAATTTTTTCAACTTCTCCTACCTGCACAGCGGGGAACGAAATGGAGATTGACCGTTAGGGTGTCACAAACCGTTTCATTTTCATCTTAGAGGAAGTGTCATTGTGCATACAAATAATGCAAATAGAAATATAGAAAATTTAAGTAGTAGGGAATTTTTAAGACGGTTACTTATGACGATGTATTCTTTCCTGATTGTTTACAAAACGTGAATATTTTATCTCGGTATTTTTCTTTGAGTTTTTGATTGGTTTCTTGTTTTTAGGGACGATAGATGAGGTAGAACAAGTTGTCCATGTTACATGGGTCCAACCTAGAGTTTTAGACAAACAACAGGTGCGTTACCCTCTTATGTGTCTGTTTTTAATTCTACAAATTACAATTTCTTTCGAAAAGTTGAATTACCTCCAATTAACATCAGCGCAAGAAGATACTGTTATTTTACGCTTACCGCTCAAAAGTTCCCTCTGATTCGTTTCATTTTCATCTCAGAAGAAGTGCCATTGTGCATACTAAGTATGCACAAAGACACTTCTTCGGCATGAAAATTGATAGGAATAAAGCAAAAACATAAAGCAAATTTTCGAGACGGTTCCTAAATAGGCTTATATGGAACATGATTATTTTTTTAGATCGAAACTCTTCGTGGGTTGTTAGGAAATTGGAGTGAGAAAGTAAAATCGTCTGTATATATGGTTGAAGATCAAGTTCCAGAGCTACTCGTCAAATAATTTCACTTAATACATACGGACTTATTGCTAACTCTCAACGTTCCCAGGCAGAAGTAGTTTTCAGTTAGGAAAACTTCTAACCTTGCATGTAAATCATGTCAATTTTGGTTAATTCATTCAGTGCCGCAAGCCGCTTTGATTGCCAATCATTGTTTGATTTCTGTTACTTTTGTAGCAGAAATCAAACAATGATTGGTAATCACTTACATTTTCGGCACTGAAAGAGCTAAACACCTGTACACTTTTGATAGGGCTTTCTGCTTAAAATAATTTAAATTTAAAATCAGTTAACGGAGAATAAATAACAATGGTCAACCAGTTCTTTTCATTATCTGTTAGCCAATATTTGCATCCAGCACTGTTGCTCCTAGAAATGTTCCGTATATTGCTACTTAGGGACTATCAACTTATTTCATGTGAATCTTCATGCTAAAGTGTCTTTATCCATACTTAGTGACCGTCCACAAAATTCGTATAGTTAAACGAACCATTTTCATCACAGAAGGAGCGTTTTTGTGCATACTAGGTATGCACAAAAACACTCCTGTATGAAAATTGATACGAATTTTGTGGACGGTCCCTTAGTATATGCTCAAAGACACTTCTTCTGTTATCAATTTGGTATTGCTGTGGTCCCTTACTAAAGACGTTTGCACAGTTATCCCACAGTCCAAGAACTAGAAGAATGAATACAATACTCAATGTTTTTTGGAAAAACAAATATTTCTTCGTAATATTTGTCGTCGAATTTTTTTGAATGGATCTTCCAACTTTTGTTCTCAGAGAATAAGATAAGACGTAATTTCTTCACATTCACGGTTCCCTGTCGTGAAGGAGGTCGCACCGACAAAAAGTATCCTCAAAAAACAGTGATATTGACAAAAATTGTTATGGTAGTCATTTTTTCATCCTCTATAAATCAAGTGCTCCCCATTCCCACTGTAGGTATAGCAAGGTCTTGGTATATCATCATTCCGTTAATTTATTTTCTGTGAAGAACTGTTATACGTCAAATAAATGTGCTTTTTGTTTACCCCCGCTTACTTTCCAGCCTCTTAAACCCTGGGCAATGCAGTAAAGTAAGACGCATTGTTTGATCCTTATGTCCCCACCTGATCAATCACCTTCTGTTCCTTTTCCAACCTCACTCCCCAGCGCCTAGTGACAAGAGGCCCTTGAAACGAGATTGTTCCTTTTCCCCTCCTGTTCCCGGAAACTCTTAAGCACTGAATGTTCCTTACTTCGGGATACACAGTTGAACTCCGATTTGCTGAACTGCCAAAGACAACCAAAATAGCTTGTAAAATCGGAGAATTCTAAAAATCGCAGTTCGAAAAGTCCTGATGAAATGCAACAAATTTATTTCAAAGTAATGTGTGTGAAGTAAGTGCATCCGGTGGAACTTAAGTTATTCCGTTTTTCCCGGTTTTTAGAACTTTAAGACCTATTTTGCCCTATGTTTTGGCTAATAATGAGAATTTTTTTATCGGATCCCCTTTTTCTTGCCTAGACATTCGCAAAAAAAGCAAAAACCGCAATATAACTCCACCAGGATAAAAAAAGTCAATTTACCCGCGTGTAAAACGAACGAAAAACGGAAATTCGTGATACTGTCCGTAACTACGCTGAGTAACAATGTACGTAGCATAACTAATAAAAAACAACTACATGAGTCTACCGACATAGCTTACAACTGCAAGACGAGGGAGTCCAAGTTTTAATAAACCTTTTAAATTCT
>JAUCNQ010008682.1:0-14045 GCA_032352715.1 Bougainvillia muscus | reverse complement strand
TGGAACAAGCAAAAAGAGAAACGCAAGTGAAGTCTGGTTTCGCCGCATTGATCAAGAAACAAATTGGCAATACGACTGCATGGTAACAAGATTACTGAAGGAGGATTCAACAGGTACAGGTAGGTTGTTATTAGTTTTATTTGCTATTTTCTTCCCTTTTACAAGACGTGTCTACCCTACCTTGAAACAAGGGAAATTCTTGTCATCAGGCAAAATCTTTAGAGGAGTATAACCTCTACACCAACTATTGATATAAGTTACGTTCTTCTCTGCCATATAACGTTTTACTGCATGGTAAATCATTTTAAAAACAATACTTATATGCAACAACCAAAGATATTTCTTCTTTATTTACATGATATGTTAACAAAGGTTTGTTAAACGTCTTTTTATACAAATGGAGCACGAGTTTATATACTATTTTAGGAATGTTATATAAATTCTTAAAAAATACTCGAACAAGTCTTTTCTTATTATATTAACTAAACAATTTTAAACAATGTATTAGAACGGTTTCATCTGTGAACCCAGTGAATAACCCAGCCTACTCAAATCTAGATTGGCTGTAAGGATCTCATCACTATAGAACAGTAAAGTTTGTGAACCTGGCATAAATCAACACAGTCTTGTCCAGACTGTTGTCTGTCTTGAATAAAAACAAGAGAGAAGACAAGGAATGGTAACCACTGTATAACCCGGGGTAAGAGCAGCCCAACCCACTTTTTTAATAAAATGGCCATATAGAAAAAAATTGTTATTATATACATTGATGTCCTTGTAAATCTGTTGATTTGGGAATAGTTCGGGTATTAGCTATACTTATTCGACTTATTACTTATTATTACTTGTTGTTATTATCAGCAATATCCGTCCAAAGAACTTTAGTTTGCTCACCACAAATACAAATGCTGCTATTTAATCGTTAAGTGGAGCTACTTCAAAAAATATGCTCTCGTACGTGTTGCCTACTATACGCCAGAAGAAGACTGATGTTGCTGTAATTCATATGGGAACTAATGACGTCAGTAATAGTGTCATATCTGGTGGACATAGAAGTCCAAAAGATATAACGAACTTAATTATAAACATTAGAAGATCATGTAGAGTAAACCAAGTCAATGATATTATATTTTGTGGCTAATTAATGGCTTCTCAAAACCATTTCGCCTTGACAGAAACAGGAATGGTGGTGTTATGATGTAAGCCAGGGAGGACTTTCCATCTGAATTATTGGTTGAATTTAAAGCCCCAGATGACTTGCAAGCTATCTTACCTGAGTTACTTGAGAGGGGGATGGCAAGGTCCAATGCCCCTTCCCCCTACCCTCCCATTCCCAGATTACTTTTAATAGCTTTCGAAATAATTGATGAACAGCTTTGAAACTTTGCCACTTTTAGTATAAATCTATTTTGCATCTTGTGACAAACTTTCAGTTATTCAGATATTTATGCCTACTTCAAAAGTTATAGGACATTGATCAGAACCACCTATCAAATTTCTCATATTTTCCATTGGAAATACTGAAATATTGAGAAGGCTGTATTTAATTTTGTTACTTTTTACTTTGGGATCAAACTTTGCACAATTATTAAGTTGTGTAAGAGATTTCCGAAAATGTTGTCGGATTTCCAGAAAACAGGAAAAAATCCTGAAAATTCCACTATGACGTTATATTTTTTACCCAAAATGCATGGGAATGTTTTATAGGACCTCTTCCTTGACTTTCAACACAGTTATTTGAAACCAAAAGTTTTTAAACAGCTTTAAAACTATTTTACATCCGGTATTGTTAAATTAACAATATTAGAGGCTAACTATGACGACATTAGCCTAAAAATGACGTAATGTCGAATTTCATCGCATCAAATGTCTTTTTATATACTCGGTGACATTTGTGCAAAGTTTCATCAGTTTAGCATTAGTGGGTCATTGTTTTCATAGGGGGGATTCCCCCCAGGTTTTCAGCGACAGAAAACGGCCAAGGTTAATAGGATTAAGGGAAGAATAAAATTTTGCTGATGAAGGACCCAAAACTGTTAAGTTTGCGTAATAAATTTTTGCGGATCAATGATTTCAATCAAATTTTGCAGAATTTGTTTTTTGTGGGTGGTAGATAAAAGTAGAAGAAAATTGCACAATAAAGGGAATTAGTATCAAGAAAACAAGAAAATCAGGATAGTTTGCGGATTAACGATTTTTATTGAATTTTGAGGAATTTATTTTTGGATTTATTTCAAAAATCTCTTCTCTTAACCCTGTTACTGCCAGGGGAGGGTCTTTCACGCCGGCTGCATTTGCGACCTCACTTTGTGTCTTGTAATATTGAACTATATGTGTTTTGTGACGTCATTTTGACGATCTATGACATCATTTTTCTTCAAAAAACATTTCGCTGTTACATGCTCCCGTAAATGTTAGATTAGGAATGTCAAACTTAGAAACAATGAAATTAAAGTCTTTATTGAGATTTTGGCCAACGAAAGCTAGCGTTTTAACATTGTTAAAAACAGCCTTAGGTACACTTAGTTTTAAAATTCTTTAATTTTGTAATTGCAGTATTTCGTTTATTATTTAAGATTAAGACTTGAAATTTTTCACATGAACGTACGTTACCAATAACATTTATTTGAAATCAGAAATTTTGCAACTCCAGAAAACTTTCTGGTTAAACCAAACCTACATCGAAAAAGTTACCGGCAAAGTGTTTCATCGTTGAAATCCTGTTAAATCTTATGTTAAATCGATGCATACGTTTTAGCTCGATAAGTCAGTCTCTTTTTGTTGTTTCAATAGTGTGTTGTGGAATATACAATATATTACCTTTTGTTACTTAGTTTTAAGGATCTGAAACATAGTTTTACCTGATTTTCGAGATTTCACTGAAGTCATACAATGACGTCATCATAAATTTCCGTCACATGACTCCTTTTGTAGTGTTGAACAACTTGACGGATTTCCCCCTCCCCTCATAATTTTTGTTCTGCTAGTCCTATTACCTTAAAACTTGGCATGATTATAGTCCAACTCATAGTTTGAAGAATTTTTTTTTACGAAAACGAGGCTCATTTTTTGGTGACGTCAGTATTTTTTAAGTCAGGTGCAGGTTTTCCAGTTCGGTCTGCAAAATACAATTATGGACAATTTACTGACTGAGATGAGACAAAAAATCGTCATCAATATATAATATGTCAAATATGTGTAATTGAATAATAATTACAATAATACTTTAGAATTATGCTGCATTTTTTTTAAATTAGGAAAATTGGTAATTTAGTTTTTTTGAGAAATCACGTGACAAAAATGTTATAACTAAAAACCACCTGGACCAATTATGGTGAAATTTTCTGGAAACGTGTATTTACTTATAACACTGACAAGGTGCGAAAAAATTGGCAAATTCATAGCAGCAAAACTAAAGATATTAAAAAAATTACCCCCCCCCCATACGGAATAGGGTTAACATATTCTCGCCTTTGTGACATGGCTCTTTAATATTTCGTTTACCTCTTTATTTATTGTTAAATTTAACTCATTATGCAAGTCTTTCCTCGGTTTATTTCTTGTTGTTTTTCGATAGGTTTACCAGTAAAACCATTAATCTACGTTGAAAAGAAGAGTGTTGCTTTTGAAAGTTTGATTGATTACGTTAGTGAGGAAGATGATTCTTCTGGTGACGATAAATTAGAATCAGTTTCAGAAAAGAAAGGCAAAAAAAGAACCTGTGAAGAATCATCTAATGGTATGCGTTTTTTAATGCTATTGTATCTACCAACACATTTGATTTTGTGATTTTTTGTAAGAAGGGTCAAGTACACCTCAGCTTTGAGGCCAGCACCTACTAACTTTGAAACTAATTTATTTAAGAACACGAAACTTAGCGCAAATGTTCACCATCATGAAATGAGTCTCATGATGTAAAAAGAATTACGATGATATTATCATGTACTTGTTGACGTCATCAAAACCTTCGATATTGCATAATGTTGCTAAGTTGAAGCTCTGTTCTAAAACTAACTATCAAAGGAAATAATATTCCTAAAAACACTGTAAAAACAGTTAATAATAAGACCAAATAGTTTGTAGGTCTTAAAGGAATCGCGAGCTGATAAAATCCTCTGAACAATAGAATTTGCTTTTAAACATGTGTTGTAAGTGAGTATGATGGCTGTGCACAATATGGAAAGAAAAAAACAAAATACAAGTCAAAGGTTATTAAATATAACTTTTTGATCAACGCCAAATGTTAGCCCCAATTTCACTGCGAAAGTAGGCAGTGCCTTACATATTACTCTCTTGAAAAGGAAAAGTAAGTAAATTGTCAATTAAAAAAAAACTTAACATTTCAAGTTTAAAACAAAATTACAAACGAATTTGTTCTTCACCTTTACTGAAGTATTCATCGAAAAAGTAATACAGGGAAGAACCACAAGATGCTCATGGAAGTTTTTATAGTTGACTAAGCTATCCAAGAAGTTTTTTAGCTCATTCTCAAAAATCAATGAATGCTAAGCGATTAAGCTCATTTTTCCACCAACTACAACTTGCTATGTTGCATAATAACAACAGCACGAAGGAGATTCGAATAAATAGAAGACGTAAATGAATGATGCGATAGTTGTTGAATAGTACAGAAAGATAATAGAACTCGTTCATGTTAAGGAATTTATAGCCTTCTTTTTTCCCAAGATTCGCACTTGTCTTCTGTTTTATGGGAGTTTTTGGCGCAGCACTTTGAGAGTGTTTTACTCAATTATGAGGAAAATGATAATAGATCAAACAAAACAGAAAGCATAGTTATTATAAAGACAAAATCTCTTTAAGGTTTGATTGGAGAACGATGATGTTATTGTATGTAATTACTATTTCATCATTTTGCAATAGACATATTGTGGATCTTGGCTTGTCGATTGGATAATACACCAACCCCCAACTATGGGCTCGTTGCTCACAAAATGGGGAGACTATTTCATGAAAGAGATTATAGCAATGTTGCAATTGGCCATTCAGACTGCTATTCTATTACATTGGAAAATATACAAAGAAGCGTTTTTTTTAATCTTTCACATAGGTCGCTTACACCCTGGTTACGTTATTAGGTCCAATTCACTCTCCTTCTGGTTTTAATATTTTCTGACTTTAAGAATACTAATAGAAATATTTCAATTCACCATTCACGCCTACTATTATATTCGAAACTATATAAAAAAAAGAGTGCAATAAAAATTTATCCCTCATACAGGGCTTACTTGAAATTACTTGAAAAAGGCATACTTTTTATTACAGAGATTACTTTCAGTCAAAGATCTTTCTCAAATCAATACACCGGGAACTGGCTAATAAACACGACCCTCGTTGCAGTTTCTCTAATAAGTAAGACTGCGTTAATGCTGCTTGCTTTCCAGTGCCAATTTGCTTCCTTCGACTGTATAATAATTTAAAATTTAATAAGTGCCTTGGGCCCTAAACCGTTTATTTCGGGTATTATATGGTTCACAGTTTTTAAGAACGGACTGCATTATGATAAGCCTTAGAAAAATAAAGAGTCCAGGGTTTTATGATTTGCTTCATTCCATACCTATTAATGGACAATGCGCGAAGAATTCAATAATGTGGTGTCTATTGCGCCCTCTTAAGCTTGGGATTTCGGATTTGGTTCCCCTCCTGAATTTGCGTATTATTAAATAAAATTGTAATATCATTTTACTAGATACCTAATTCATAAATTGTTGTAATTTAATGAAATCATTCAGATTGTATCATATTTTCCTCATTTTTTCAGTAATCGAAAACTCTGGTAATATTTCAAGTGTTCTACAAGTCAGCACGTGGTTATATATTCTTACTCCATTCTTAGGACTTGTTTACATGGAAAATCGTTGCGGGCGAAATGAACTGTCAGGGCTTCTGTGATTGGTTAAATTTTTCTGACGGAAAAATTTAACCAATCACAGAAGCCATGACAGTTCATTTCGCCTATAGAAAGTCTTCATGTAAACGTGTCCTTACTTTTACAGACTGTGGCGAAAGCAGAACTTTGAAAACTTAACTACATAGTATTTCATAGGCGGACTCAGAACATGCTTTTACCTAGTCAAAGCAATAGAATGGAGATTGGAAGCGTGCTCAAACTCTTAATTTTTAATTGCTTTTGTATGATAATGGGTCTTTAAAGATCCATTATCATACAAAAGCTATTAATAATTAAAATGTTTCTTTCTTCACCGTGTTGCTCTAACTAGGGCTGGATCCGCCACTGCATTTTATTGCACTTTAATCAAAAAAAGCATTTTTGGGGGATCTCCACATATTCAATGACGTCACCAAGGAAATAATTAGGTAATCAAAACTTAATGCCGCCAGCAAGCTCGTTTTAAAGTTTTATGTTGTGAGGGCACATTGTTCTGAAGTTACTAAGGGGGCAGGGTTGCTAAACCCCCTAGGCTTAATAAGGTTAAAGCAGCTATCTTTAGAGCAGAGCTAAATTTTTCAAACATGTTACTTGGTCCGATCTTAAAACTATGAACTTTATAATCACATAACTGCACAGTGTAATGTGGCACATAGGAAGTCCATTAAACTTTAAAAAATTGATGTCAGCATCTTGAGGCTGGAGTAGTTTTGAATATATAGGTCTAAAGCAATTTCTAAGCAGTTAGATAATTAAAAAAATAATTCTGATTATTTGAGGGGGTATATTCAATTTTTCAGGGTGTCCTAGTTGCATACCTTATTCCAGGAAATTAACGAAACATCTAATCTAATTTGAAATATTCGCGTTAATTAAATACCTGCAAATTAAATATTTCGTTAATTTCCAGACTCTTATAAAAGTAAATTTAAAACTCTAAGCATTACAAGTCCGATGTTTCTTCCCGTTCCTCCTCTTCATCGTCTCCTAAAATAAATACAACTTCCCCCGGAAGCAGCCAGTGGTATCTGTTAGTCAAAAAACGTGTTCGCCAAGCACTTTTCTCCTGTGAAATTGCTTGCGTTTGTCAATTTCACAGAAAATAATTCTCCTATGAAGTTGATCTGTTCGTCATAGAATTATAACTTTTTCTATGAATTCAGATGTGTTCGTCACTTCCGTAACTCCCCCAGCGGGGAAAACTAGATGTGTTCGTCATTCTCCTAGGAAAATGATCAGATCGTCCAAAAAGGTGTTCCTCAATGTCATAGGAAAATATGATCTGTTTGTCAAAAATACTGATCTCCTAGGAAATGATGTGTTCCTCAATTGTGCTGAAAATACAGAACAGATATGAGTGTAAATAAAAACATCGCTCCTGGGTTTGAAGAACACATATGTTGACGAACACATCTGGTTGGCTTCTTTTCCTCCTTCTCTTTGCATTTCAAAGTACTGCGAGGAAAGGACGTAATATCATTCTTGCAGGCTGTAGAGCGGCAGGCGTACCCAACGTTATAAAGGCTGCAAGGCATTCAGGTGGTGTAACTATGGATCCTTTTATAGATGTGTAGCTTTCTGGTTATTACAATATAGAAAAGCTGTTACGTCAAAAAGAAACCCAGTTATTCTATCAACTGGCGTTAATTAAATGCTTTATATGAAGGTCATTGAACCCAACCACGTTAATTTTATTCCCTTCTCAATTCCACATCGCCAACCGCATTAATTTGCTTCGTGTTAATTTTACGCATCGTTAATTACTAACTTCCTTAATTTCCTTTAATAAGGCATGTTTTGTAACAAAAATACATTTTTGCTGTTTATGCTGTATTTGGTTTCAGGTAAAGTCCGGACGTAATGTTACTTTTCTTTCTCCAACATATCACGTCATGGTTCTATGCAAACATTTTGCAGACCAGGCTATGGAAAAACTGACCAGTTAATATATCTGATCATAAGCAAAATTCTCCTTACAAGGCAAACATTCCCTGATGTCATCAAGGTGTAATAAGAGAGTTAGATACATTTTTCAATTGTCATAGCATGTCTGTGTTAATTAACACAACAAAAACCCAAAGATGAGAGCTGACTTATCACTGGCTAGAATAACAATAATAACTTATATCCCTTATAAATAAGAAATTCACAAATTCTCTTAAGTGACAAGCTTATTGTTGTTATTGTTATTGATGTACAATAGGCCTGATTTGAGCATACCATGCAATTGGTACATAATATTAGGATTATATATCGTTTATATAAACTACTTATAAACTACACCCTAAGAATAGAATAGATCTGGCGAGGATAGATCTAACAACTGACCAAGTTTCAAGTCTTAAAAGGGAATTGAAGGAAAACTGACAACTTTAGCTTAACATGATCATTTTGTTGTTCTGAACACATCTGCATAAGTTATGTCGCAACACTATATGTCACAAAAAATGAAAAATCGACACTATATGCTACAAAATCTGTCTTTAACTTTTTTTCAAGCACCTTTCAATGTGACTTAAGAGAAAGTGGCAGAAGTAAAATAATGGAGGAATTTGCAACATATGGCGTAAGGATGGCGCCATGAACCGGTTTTAATTATAGTAACCCGCATTAAGAGATGCATCTTTGAAATTCATGGAGTGAAGTTGGCACAAAAAAATGAAAAATCGACACTATATGCCACAAAATCTGTCTTTAACTTTTTTTCCAGCACCTTTCAATGTGACTTAAGAGAAAGTGGCAGAAGTAAGATAATGGAGGAATTTGCAACATATGGCGTAAGGATGGCGCCATGAACCGGTTTTAATTATAGTAACCCGCATCAAGAGATGCATCTTTGAAATTCATGGAGTGAAGTTGGCACAAACGTTCAAATGCAGAAGATTCGTAATATGTCAAATGGGATATTTGAGGCAATGACCAGTTTCATTTGAAACGAGAAATATTAAATTTCTCTTCTCTATTGAATTTTTTTTTGCTTATTGTGGCCTACTTATTTGAAGTTATTTTTAAAATTTGTAAAGGTATAAAAACTAACGTTTATAAAAAATGTTTGGTACAAGATGAAATACAGCAAAATTAGTTTTCAACTGCAATATTGTCATCGTTCGTTCGTTCGTTCGTTCGTTCGTTCGTTCGTTCGTTCGTTCGTTCGTTCGTTCGTTCGTTCGTTCGTTGATCGAGCTTGCTCGGCATTGCATTCTGTTCTTTCGTCCATGGCATTTTACATCATTGTGTTGCCTGTAAATATATGTTAAAATTCACCAAAGGGAATCTCTTAATAATGTATAGAACAACTGTTATGACCGAAAGTTCACGATTGTGACACAACAAATGTTCCGCATAAGTGACGTCATTAATCCTTTTATACCCCCCCCCCCAAGTATTAAAGCTAGCCCAAAAAGCGCAGTCTTAATAGGGTTAACATTATTATTACTTTAACATTGGTCAATAAAAAGTCTGAGAGCTATTATAAACCATCTAATGGTGATAAACTAGTCATTCCGTTCACTTCTCAAAATTAATGATGTTATTTCATTCGTCTAAAGGCTTGTGAAAAAATGAAAAAACATATACCGTAAATGCTCTAATAAACGCTGGGGGCGTTTAATAAATTTTGCAACTTTTGACTGGGCGTTTATTGGAGAGGGGCGTTTAATTTATTTTGAAGATATTGGAGAACATGAATTTTTTATATTCCACTGTTATTAACTGCCAATAAAGTTGTCTTCTATCTCTTCTTCGTCTTCATCTTCGTCAAAGACCATTGTATTTGAATCGTTTTATAGCTCTAATAAACGCCAGGGGTGTTAATTAGGAGGATCGTTTATTAATTTTTCATTATTTTTACTGGGCGTTTATTTGGGAGTGGGCGTTAACAAGAGCATTTCAGGTATTGTGCATAGGCAGACACAGAACATGATTTTATTTAGTCACAGCAGTAGAATGGAGACTCGAACTCATTTATTTTTAATCGCTTCTGTCTCTAACGAACCATCATCATATAAACAACTATTAAGAAATAAAACATCCAGTGACTAGGGCTGGATACTCCACTGATGTGCATAGTCAGGACACGCGATTTAACTCGCTTCTACATTTAGAACTTTAAGAAAAAGTCTCTGAGATAAGTATACAAGGCTACCATGCGCAATTAAATAAGTAGAATTTGAAATACTCTTGAAATAAATCCCTTCCGAAGGGATGCCATTATCATTCAATGTTATGTCTTTATTTTTTCCTTGAGACAAGGTTAATTCTCATTTAGGTTAATGTTACATCAGTCCTGGATGCAGATGTTCATTTTCTTCATTGTACTATTTAGAGAAACATTCAAAATATTGTCCCGGAAAAAATGTTCATCTTACTGTTGTAAACATGGAAAAAGTAGCATCTATTAACAAAATTGTTTATCCAACACAATTGGGCACTAAAAAAGTAATGAATAGAAAAATTAAAGAACATGGGAAAAGGTTGAGACAGAGTGGTGATGTTTATAAAAGTCCCATGAGAATTCATACTGGAATGAAACGTTATAAGTGTGCTAACTGTGGGAAAGAATTTACACAAAGTGCTAATTTACAAAAACACACGAGAAGTCATACTGGTGAGAAACCTTATAAATGCAGTGAATGTGGGAAAGGATTTACACAAAATGGTAATTCAAAAAGACACATGAGAATTCATACTGGTGAGAAACCTTATAAATGTACTAAATGTGGGAAAGGATTTGCACAAGGTGGTGATTTAAAAAGACACACAAGAGTTCATACTGGTGAGAGACCTTGTAAATGTAGAGAATGCGGGAAAGGATTTAAACAAGGTTGGGATTTAAAAGCCCACATGAGAATTCATACAGGTGAGAAACCTTATAAATGTAGAAGATGTGGGAAAGGATTTAAACAAGGTAGCCATTTAAAAGGACACATGAGAATTCATACTGGTGAGAAACCTTATAAATGTAGTGAATGTGGGAAAGGGTTTACACAGGGTAGCAGTTTAAAAACTCACATAAGATTTCATACTGGTTCATATAAGAGTCGTGAATAAAAAAGGATCTTATTGTCTTATAATTTACAATCACGCCTGAGAATTCCTACCAATTTGATAAACATGGCCAATACTGGCGTCTTATAAGGTGCTGTACTTATTTTGTTGGATTGTTTTAATTTCGGGTTGCTTTATGAATTTTTTTTATTCAAAAAAATCAAACCTTGGGTGTAGTGTTTTTGTGCATACTTTGTATGCACAAAGATACGTTTCCAGTGGTGTGAATGGCATGAGTTCTATAAAATAAAGGATGACGAAATTTTTACTCTTGAATTGTTTCTTTCGCATTTAATTAGTTTTACTCCTTTAATCGTAGTTTCTTTGTTTGGTTGAGTGTCACACACCCTTTAAAACCTGCTACCCATCTAGAGGTAGCCGCTATCAAAACAAAAAACCCAAAAGCTACAGAAATGACAATATTCCCGTTTTCCAAATTGTTAGGAGCGTCAAGGGGGTAACCAGGGAACCAAAATAATACCTACTGCTGGTCAATTTTGATCAACTTTTAAAAAAGAATTGGGGATAGAATATTGAAAAGAAAGATGATAAGATGATGGGGATTCGGATTCTGAATGAGAGCTTGAACTTGAATGAATGCAATAAAGGAGAATGACAAAGTACAATTACCTAGTAGTTGTAAATGATTAAAGAAAAAGTAGCATGTCTGTAAATAATGGTTAGAGAAAGATATAGATATAATGTATATGTAATCCCGAAATCTTCATTTTTATTTTGATTATTGCCAAATATTAGTAAATTCGCGAAAATTAATCCTGCAAATTTCGCGAATTATGGAGCTCGCGAAATTTAGTCCTAGCGAATAATCCCTTTAAAGTAATAGCTCCATTCCAAGGTGAATGTTTTCTTACAACAATGGGAATCTGATAGCCTATTCTTGAGCCACCCTAAAACTTCAACTACAACGACATAATCTACGGCTTATTCATTATAAAGTATTATATTTGGAATAAAAAGTTAAAAAAGCTGTTTTCGCTTATATCAATTTTTATCACAGAAGGAGTGTGTTTTTGCATACTTAGTGTGCGCAAAATTTCTCTTTTGTGATGAACATGGTACCTATAGCAAACCTTAGATTTTTTTAGATTTTTATTTTTATTGTTATATATCTTATATGTCTTGAAGAATTTTTAAAACTTTCCTCTTGTTTTTAAGCTTAAATTTTAGGTTTACTTCTTGTATGCATTAGGCCAAAATGCTTACTTCAAGCATAAAACAGCAACAGCGTTTAGTAAGGAGCCGTCTCAAAAATTCGCTTAAATTCACTTCACAATTCGCTTCATTCCTAATAATTTTCATCTAAGATGAAGTGTTATTGTAACACTTACGTGTTACAATAAGACTTCATCTAAGGTGAAAATGAAGCGAATTTAAGCGAATTTAAGCGAATTTTTGAGACGGTCCCTTATTCATTAAGTGTATATGAGAATTCTCCCATTATATTTCCAGGTTTTCTAGATAAAGGTTGGTTTGAGACTAGCCCATAGTTCTTGATCCATCCCTAAGCCTTAGTGTATAAGTATCTTCTGTTATATTTTGATGTTTTCTACGTATAGGTAGACTTGAGACTAGCCCATAGTCCTTAATCTATTCTTAATCATATGGGGACTAGGGGGTCCTAGTAGGCCCACGCCAAATTTCTTTTCTTCTGAACTTTTTCACCAAAAATTGGTAATACCTAGTGACTTTTCATCAAATTTATCTAACAAAATTCTCTTAAATTAGGCATAACTTCTGTCCAAATCAATATTTTGACTTGAAACTTTACAGTATACTCAATTCCCGAAGTTCTTCCGATTTTACTTGTTATTACCCTGAATTTTCGGGTTTTCCGATTTTTGTATTTTCGGGGAACTTTTCGGGGAAAATTGGCATTTACGGACTAAACTCGGACTAATTCATAATGTCCAGTACTTTGGCGAGCAAAAATCGAAAACAAATCAAAAAAATCTTTTTTCAAACTGATTTTATGCTAGTTCTTCTGAGACACACTTTTTGAAAGTTTGTGATGACAAAACACGACGTCAGCAAGAAAAAATTAAGCCAAATGGTTGATCTTGGAAATTATTATAAGTGTGCCAAGTTTCATTGTTATTGCTTTAGTTATTCAAAAAATATCAGGAGCGGGCCTACCAGCACCACCCATGCCCCGCACCCAAAGTCCTGATGAACACAAAAAAGCCCAGTCCTTATAGGATTAAGTCATAGTGTATAAGTATCTTCTGTTATATTTTAAAGTTTTCTAGATAAAGGTTGGTTTGAGACTAGCCCATAGTTCTAGATCCATTCTTAAGTCATAGTGTATAAGTGTCTTCTGTTATATTTTAAAGTTTTCTAGATAAAGGTTGACTTGGGACTAACCCATAGTCCTTGATCCATTCCTAAGTCATGGTGTATAAGTATCTTCTGTTATAGTCTAAAGTTTTCTAGATAAAGGTTGACTTTGAACTAGTCCGTAGTCCTTAATCCATCCCTAAGCCATAGTTTATAGTATCCTCTGTCATATCTTTAAATTTTCTTGATAAAGATTGACAAGGGACTAGCCCGTAGTCCGTGATCCATCTTTAAGCCATTGTCTAGAAGTGTCTTCTGTTATATTTTCAAGTTTTCTAAATGTAATTAAAGCATTAAATGTACTACTAATTTGAGAACTATTACTTGTACATACAGAAGTATAATCCCTGACTTATTTGCGGAAGAATAAATTGCAAGATTTATTTTGGCAGATTCTGCCTCAATAAAATCGTAATTCGCGGAACTTATTTTTGGGGATTTGCAGAAAACCTAGGAATTTGCGGATTTCGGAAAGAGGTACCTATTTTTCAAGGATAAAAATAAATATTCATATACTTTCAAGAAAACATAAAACCATTTTAAAACCTATTCTTTGCGGGATAAGTGCTTGCAGATTCTACCCCAAAAATAAATCCCGCCATTATTTGTTCTGCAAGTAATTCTTCCACAACAATAAGTATGAATAAGCATTCAAATGGTGAACAGAGGCGGATTTAGAACATGCTTTTACTTAGTCACAGCAGTAAGTGGAGTGCTCAAAGTCATTAATTTTAAT